>JANRGW010010135.1:0-25340 GCA_024733675.1 Psilopsiagon aymara
CGCGCCGCCCTGCCCGGACTTCCCCTACTCCGTCCCGCCCAAGCCATGAACTTTGGCCGCGGCCCCGCGGTGGTGTTGAACGTCGGGGGCACCCGGTACTCCTTCTCCCGGGAGGTGCTGAAGGATTTCCCGCTGCGGAGGGTGAGCCGCTTGCACGGCTGCCTCTCGGAGCAGGACGTGCTGGAGGTGTGCGACGACTACGACCGGGAGCGGAACGAGTACTTCTTTGACCGGCACTCGGAGGCCTTCGGCTTCATCATGCTCTACGTGCGGCACGGCCACCTGCGCTTCGTGCCGCACATGTGCGAGCTCTCCTTCTACAACGAGATGATCTACTGGGGGCTGGAGGGCTCCCACCTCGACTACTGCTGCCAGCGCCGCCTCGACGACCGCATGTCCGAGACGTGCTACTACGCGGCGGAGGAGCCGCCGGGGGAGCCGACCCGCGTCTCCGAGGGCAAGGGCCGGCGGCCGCCGGGGGCTGAGGGCAGGAAGTGGCTGGAAAGGATGCGGAGGACTTTCGAGGAGCCCACGTCTTCCGTGGCCGCCCAGGTCCTGGCCACCGTCTCCATCCTCTTCGTCATCGTGTCCATGGTGGTGCTGTGCGCCAGCACCCTGCCCGAGTGGCGGGCGCCGGAGAACCGCAGCGTGGAGGAGCAGAGCAGGTACACAGCAGAGTCAGTCAGGGAGCCCTCAGGGTAGGAGGATCCTTTTTTTTCCCGCTGTCCGGTCCCCGTGTGTCCCGTCCAGTGTGTCCTGCCCCTCGTCCTGACGGTCCATAGCTGTATCCCGCTGCCGGCGGACATCGCCTTAAACCCGCTGCCCTGAACGGGGGACCCGGGGGGTGCGTTTGGGGGTCTCTCGGGGCAGCGGGTTCTGCCGGGGACTCCGAGCGGCGGGGAGCGGGGCTCGGGCAGGCAGCGCATCAGGTGCCAGCGGAAATCGTCTCTCTTCTCTGTAAGGGTGGCTCCGGCTGTGCGGGGTCTTGGAGCTCTGATTTCCCCCGTTCGAGGAGCAGCGGGACTCCTTGGCCATACAGAGAAGTTAAAGCTCTCGGAAAATCGTGAGGTCTTGCGACTGCGGAGGGGAAAAAAAGGGGAAAGAAAGCCCTGAAAGAATGCATCTCCCTTCTGTTTTCCTTTGGGGAAAGCACAATACCGTGTGTACGCTGTCTGTATTCATTGCGCTGGAGAAGATCCAGTGCCTGTTAGGGTTCTGATCGTGTAAACCCGTGTATGTGGGAACAGCCTTAATCCTGTTCCTCCTTCCATCTGAGATTCTCTATGTGGGAAACATAGGAGATGATCAGGCTGCGCATTAAGCTCCTGCAAATGCATCATACAAGCGCCCCAGGATATGAATGTAACATGTATTTACATTTCCTTCAAATAAAACATAGGTAAGCACACTAAACATTGCAGAACAGCAGCAGAAATCAGGGCATGGGGTATAAGGCTCAGTCCTCAGCCCTTCTAGCAAGGACAAACCCTTTTCTATCTTCTTTGTGACCTCAGTTTAGGGTTACATCAGTGCAGCTCTGCTGACTTCAATATCATTGTGCCTTCTCTGTCCCTGTTCTGTTCTCTAGAGAACAGAATCAACAACCAATCTGGTAGGATTTCTCTCATAAATAAGACATAAAAAGGAAGAGGGACACAGGGTTGTTTGGCTATTAACTTCTCACTTCTTCTAAAACAGACAGGATATTCAACAGAAAGTTTTCAGCTTCTGCTCTGCTGAAGGGGCCCTACAGTAAAACTGCAGCCTTGTCATTATGAAATCATCATCTTTTACCATAGAGTTAATTGGAACATGATATATTATAGCCTAGCAGCCAAATTCATTCCTTGGAAAGTATGTTCAGAGTATCCATTAGCTTAATGGAAAAGTGCACCTGTATTTCTCATTCTAGTTGAGCCAGAGTATTAATTGTATGAACAAAAAGCAAGATGCCGATTTAGCAGCTGTTGATTCCTGCTCAGATTCAGGTATGTCAGCAGTTGCTCTTATAGATTCTTCCAGTTCCAAAGCCTTCCTTGAGCTTTGCAAGGTTATTGCAAAGGGTGGATGCTCTGGGTAATCTTTTTGTAAGGCAGAAAATTGCTTAGATACCCCCAACAGACAGGGGAAAATAATGCAGCACTACCATAGCATTAACATTGGGCATACCTTTGTTCATGTCCTCATGGGGTGGGAGTTAACAGCAGTTCTTTTCCTGAGAGAGTTCAATTTGCAAAGGAACAAGGCATGTGACATGTAATCTTTTTTTCACAGTGCCTTTGGCTTCAAGAACCTCTATGTTTTATACACACACATCCTTCTACTCTTCTCAGTGATTGCCTATTGAAGGACCAGGTCCTAAATACTAAGGTAAAGGGTAGGTGAGCGCTTTGCAGCACAGTGAAGGCTGCTTTTAAACCCCAAAGGACCACTGTCAGTGGCAGGGGGAGTTTCTTCAGTACCAACAACAGACAAGAGAGGGATTACCCGAATGGTTGCGGCTGAGCAGTTCCTAACATCTTCTTGCAGGAGTCTGTCACATACACACACTGGTACAGCTGATCATATGGAGCTGATCACAGTTCGATGGTGAACACATGGAAAACAGGTAACAGATGTGTTCTTTCTGCCCGCAGCTGCCGAGGTGCCTTGTTCTATTATGGGAGCCACTCTTTTCTTGGTTGCATATGCTGCACCACGACTGAAAAGCTTCTTATATCTGGAAAAAAAAAAGGTGTAAGCTACAGTTGCTTTTATGTGAGTGATCCAGTTCAGTTCAACTACTCACACATGCCATAGGATTTGACCTGACATCCTTAGTCGTCATCTGACTGTATTTCCCCTTTAGTTGTTGATATCTTCTTCTGTCTGTAGTTACTTCATTTAGAATGAGTTGCCTTTTGAAAGCCTCAGTAGCCAAGTGGCTGGTTTGGAAGCACACAGGAATGCCTGGGACTTCCTACTCTGGCAGTACTGTCCAGAGGCGCTTAAACTGATTGCTGATACATTTAAAAGTTTGAAGCCAGATTCTGCCCTTTATTCATTAACCATATGAACCATAGGAGGCTCCTCATAGAAATGAAGAAATTGTCTAATGTGATAATGATGGTTTTTGTCAAGAGGAATTGTGACACGAACGCTGCATGCGGGTGAGTTCTGACTCACGGAGCACTGCAGTGACTTCTGTGAAGACTTCACCTTCTTCTAAAAACATCTTTTGTGCTTACTATTGGTGAGCCCCGATAGCACCCCCCACCCCCATCCTTTCCTGTTATGTTACAGTTCAGAAAGGTGCCACATGGATAATGCCTGTGGCTGAACTGTGCTAACCATCCCCAGGCCCCCTTAGGGCAGCTGCAGTGAAATGAGCTCGAGCAGCATGTCTCCAGCTTACCTGGGCATCATCCCTAAAGACCTGGACTCACTGACTATGGAACTTACGGAATCAGCCTCTTCAGTGAGGTTTGCATGGGGATTCCTGTGGCTCCCAGCTATTAATGCCAGTGCACTAATTCTTTCCACAAGAAGAACTGAGTCCACCAAACAAATCATTACGTTGCTCTGACTTCTCGTGGTGACCACGCTGTCAAAGGGTGAACATGACTATTTCCTATCCTTTGCAGTAACACCCTGTGGAAGGCAACAGAGCACCCCATGAGTGAGCCCTTTTAAGGAGAGAGGGATGGGGAATCCGACCTCTGAATTTCAGAGGTCTTACAGACACCGCCAGTGTAATCCCTTGGTTTATGGGTCCATTCCCCAGGTCTTTCTCAGGGTGAGGGATGAGTTACTGAATTTCTTGTGGTTTCAGATTCTTGCTCTCTTCCCTGCCTTGGCATGTTTCACTTACAGCTAGGGATTTGCATCAGATTTGCACAGTTTAGGAGCAGACAGCAGGGACGCCTGTCTCCCCTTCTGTTGCTTCTGGCAACTTCAAGTCATCTTTGCTCTCCTCTGAACAGTGCCAGGAGATGCACGCTGTGGGGCTCTATGCAGGAACCTGTCCATACGCCGATTTAGGATCATAATCCTTTGGGAAGAGCTTCTCAAGCCAGTAACACAAAGTTATTTGAAGCTGCTTTACTGCCAGCACAGTTCTAGCTACCTGCCTTTAAACTACTTCTCTAACACTAAATACAAGTAGCTTGTTAGCACAGGGGAAAGACTGGTGCCCCTTGCATACTGGTTTGGGTTAGAAAGGATCTTAAGAACATCCAGCTCCAACCCTTGAAACAGGCAGGGACACCTTCCAGAGGGAGCAGGTTGATCCAAGCCCCTGTGTCCAACCTGGCCTTGAACACTGCCAGGGATGGGGCAGCCACAGCTTCTCTGGGCACCCTGTGCCAGCGCCTCAGCACCCTCAAGGGGAAGAGCTTCTGCCTTAGATCCAACCTGAACTTGCCCTGTTCCAGTTTGAGCCCATCACCCCTTGTCCTATCACTGCAGTCCCTGATGAAGAGTCCCTCTCCAGCACCCTTGTAGCCCCCTTCAGACACTGGAAGCTGCTCTGAGGTCTCCATGCAGCTTCTCCTCTCCAGGCGTTCCACTTACTAATTGTGCTTAATTTTATATTGAGAGAATAACTCAGTTATCAAGCCTATGAGACTACTGTGTTCTTAAGGAAAAGCAAATCAATGCAGGAACTTCTCCATACAGCATCCCTCACCTGGTGCAGGTAGCTTGGGTTTTTTTTTATCATCTCTGCAAAACATCAGCTTAAAAAGTTGCATTTGCATGTAAAGACACACAAAAATCATCGTTCCTTCCTAGAGTTTCAGAACACCTGAATGCTCGCATCCATCATTGTTCAAAAACCCCAAAAGTAACTTCTCTCCTGGATAGCATCTAACCTGAACACCGCACTGTTGTTAGGTTAGAACAGAACAGAGAAGGTGAAGGAGGCAACTACAGACCTAGGTTAAAAGCAGATGTGGATTCTTCTAATGAACTTATGAAAAACAGAGGTAACATGAAGAACAGAAGCATACCAATACCTGGCCACAGGAGAACCTTAACAGAGCCACTACTGCTAGGTGCCACTCATGTTCAGAGTACATGGAATAGACACTGAGGACACCAGGGCTCGAGATGTTCATGTCCAGGTATCCCACGAGAGCTGTGAAAGGCATTTTTCCCTTCCCTGGGGAGTGCTGCGTTGTTACAGCCTCCCACATGCTCCCACTCCCACTGGAGTTTAATGCATCAGGACATGTTACTGCTACCAAAGCAGGGACAGAATGGAAAAAAAGCCAGTGAGGTTTTTGATGCAGGGAAACTGACTGCTCTGTGGCCTTCCTGTGCTGTTCGTAATGAGGCAGAAACCCTGTTCATTTCCAGAGGATTAAAGTCATCCCCCAGACATTTGCTGGAGTGACCAGTCCTCTTCCTGAGCAGGAATTTGACCACTCTTGGATGATTTTCAGCCTTAATGTGCTTGACATGGAAATAGGCTTTAGCAGCAATTTAACAAATCAGTGCCAACAGACTTGAATCTTTAATCCTGTCGTATACTGTCTTTAATCATATCTGTTTTCCTCATGTGTCCCGTTGATGTGCATGTTTTATTTACAAGCTTTATAGATAACAGTGCCACTAAGAAATATTTTGGCTAGGTTTCAACTGCCTCAGAGGCGAATATTGAGCGTATTCAAATTGGCACGCTGGGGCAAAGAATGATGCTAAGAGGAAATGTTCTAAGACATTCACAATATGATTTTTTTTTAAAAGTAATAAATATTTGCTGAATATTTCAGTAATGTTTTCAGGAAATCATCTTTTCTGAAGTGGTTTAACTCATTGTACGTCAACCACCAGCTTATTCTGAAAGGGAGTTATCAGATGGCACAGAAAATGGAACAGTGATGGGATTGCAGTAGAAGCGAGGCTTGCAAAGGCCTCATTTTCTGTTTCTGGACAAAGGACTCATTAGAGCAATCTTGAAAGGCTGTTAAGTACCAAGAGGCTGACAATTTCAGGAGGAAAAACCCTCCTTCATGTGCTGAGGTCTGGAGCAATGAACAGCAACTTTGAGCAGGAATAACCTCTAACTGAATAAAAATGAGGACTTAGGATTGTCTCTCATTATTTATAACTTTGGAGAGGAATCTTTAAGGAAACACTTCCTGAGGTTATTTTTAATTCCCCCTCTCCTTTTGAATAGCAGCTGTTTTCAAACTGAACTGATGGGCAGGGAACCAACCAAAACCTGTGATGGACGTTTATAAAACAGGTACTACATTTTACCATAGCAAACTCATGATTTAATTACACAGCTACAGATTGTAATGCAGCATTGTTCCAGGAGTAAGCAATAAAAGGCAGTTTGTCCTGTGACTGTGCAGCAAATACTGTAAGACTTGTTTACAGAAGATGCAGCAACTTCAGCCTTCTGAGCTCATGCAGTTTATTTGGCTTTAAGTTTATACTCAGTTAAGTTCCCTTGAGGACTGTTGTATTTGCTTTCCTTCTTAGATGTTATTTATCCATTGAAAAGGTTAGCTATAAAGATAAGTCACTACAAGGAGAGGAGAGGGAAACTTGAGCTGAAAGTGAGAATGTGGCTTGTAGCCCTCTAGATTTCCCAACAGGCCAGTTCTCACCAAAGCACTTACTTGACGTCACTCACCACGACTGCTGAAATCCATCTACACAGGCAAAAAGGAGTGACAGAGAGAGGGAAAATGGAAAAGATATGCCACTGGTGGCTAAGAAGTAAAGAGAGGAAAGGAAGAGAAGTAAGGGACACCCTGCTTCCATCTTCTCCCTAGCCAGGATGCGCACAAGTGCTGGGAAAGAAGGGTAAATGTGACATGGAAAACTGAAAGCACAATATGTGAGTGGTGGTAACGCATCTTCCACTGCCTTGATCTCGCTTTGTCATTTCTGCATCAGTGATGTTCCTTAGCTCTCTTCCAATCCGTTCTACAAGAGAAGGCTTCTTTAGCCCTTCCTTCTGAAGTGTAACTGAGTATTTCTTGTGCTAGGAGGTGCCAGAGTAAAAGAATGGATTGATCACATTTTCACTTGCATAACTATTTCCCAGTTAACAGTGGGCCCCTGAATCAGTGTTGGTTTATGAAGAAGACTTCTACCTCTTTCCTTGGCCTATCGTTTTCACCAGCAGTTTGAGTGAAGCAGAAGCCAGTCACCAAGGACTTCTCATCTCAACAGGTCCGAAACCAAATTGATACAAACCTGGGGAGCTGAACCCTACATACAATCACAGCTTAGTTTGCTACTGCAGCTGTCAGGGCCTAACTTCCTTAAAGCTCAACTTCCTTAAAGCTGCCTCATTTGTGCGAAAATGAAGGAATCACGTTTCCAACGTGATCAAGGTGTCAGGAGGCAATACCAAGTGAAAAAGCTTTAAATAGTTACGGATTGCTTTTTCATGTAAATGCTCCATGTCACAAGATACAGGCAGCACTACTGAGAAATCTCATACTGTGTAGCAAAATACTCTGATGGAATTGGTGCCTATTTCTGAGTGCAATATTCCATCCAGATCCCTGTTTTCCTTTAATCATGACATGAGAACTCAACTAGCCAGCATATTAGTACATTAAGACTTTCTGAGTGTGTCCGTTACCATGATCTTGCTGTCTGACTGACCTTACTAAGGGAAGTCTTAGGTATTTCCTCATCATATGGAACAAGGCTGTAAGAGAACCTACCCCGAGTTCTTTCATCCAAAAGAAATGATAATCCACATTCATACAGTAACTTCCATATATTCTGCACATGACTCCTGTTTAAAAGACATTCCGATCTAAGCATTTTTTACAGTAAATGAAATGTGCATCCAAGGTAGTGCTCACTCACCTTCATTGCTGAAAGAAACAGGAGTATTTTCCGAAGCTTAATCTTTAAGAGAACACATCATTCTTCAGAGCAAGCCGGTTTTGAAATTCACAGGTCTTTCCATCAAAAGGTGCTAACAGGAACAAGTGTTTTATAAGCCTTTATGAAGAAAGGCCACTTGCCCCAGAACTTTCATTGTTATTCATGAAATGAGAAAAACAAGGTCTGGTTTCAGAGAATAACTCTTTTGTTAAGTAATTAATTGATGTTCATTTAAATCTGCTGTAGTTGGAATGACAGTGTCCCTTGGGACTTTACATCAACTGACCGTTACTGTTTCCTCCATTTTTTAGCATAAAACTCAATAAATAAACATAAGTTAATCATAAAGAAAACTTAAATGTATGAAGCTTTGATGCAAGTTAGTTTATAGAATCTATCAGTGTAATTACAGCAGTTACAGAAGGTTCTTTTTCTAGCAGGCCACTGTATTAATAATGATAGATTTCAGACCTGGTAAAAAATGATACTGATGTGCTAGGGAAGCAAGCTTTTAGGTATGAAATGACAGTTGGATTATTACTTGCAAATCATTAAGTTGCTCCAGGCATTACCTTGTTAGGATGACTGCGGTAGCAAAAAAATGCTGTGATTGTATGCAGCATTTTCAACTCCTCCATTTCATATCAGGCTGGTTGCAGACCTGTTGGGATGAGAAGTCAACGGTGACTGGCTTCTGCTTCGCACCAACTGTTGGGAGAAAAGATAAGCAAAGGAAAGAGGGAAGAGCCACTTCCATTGCCTCCTGTATTAAACAAATGTGCTCAGTCTGAATTTTTAAGACTGGGGTTCTTTTCTGGTGGGAGGTTTGAGACTACAGCCCCAGCAGTTATAAAATAATCTCAGAGGAAGGAACATGGTTTTCTGTTCTACCTTCCACTGGTTTCAAGTTGAGATATACTCAAATCTCATTCCCTGCACTGGGGCCTGAAAATATTTCTTTAAGAACATACTGAAATCACCTTCCAGGATTTCTCCTCTTCAGGCCATTATCTGTATGTGGCAAGGGGATGATCTTGTTCTGGTTACTTGGACCTTTTTGCTGCAACACAGTTTAGGTGGAGTTAAAACAAATTCAATAATGCAGAACACAGTGATAAATCGGAGGACGTGAGCTTATTACTTTGTGAATCCAGTGGTGGAAAATAAAATACCATCTGTATTTCCTGGTAATACCTATAAAGTTCTGAATACAGATCCAGGTAAGCCCCTGTTTGTGATGCAGATCAAACAGACTGGTTTAGGTTGGCTCCTGAAGAACCAATTTGCATGACTTAGCCAATGCAAAAGTTGATTTCTGTCTACTTGATCTTCATTGCCATTTTGGTTTAGCAGTCTGGTTCTACACATTGCTGTTCATAACCAGCCACTTCACTGAGCCACAGACCTTGGCATTCTAAACTGAGTCAGGCCTCACAGATTTAAAACAAAAAAGGAACAAAATCCCCCAAGTCCCATTTCCTGTAGGCTTCCAGTGTTTGCAGGTGTATTTGCCCAGTATTAGGGCCAGTAGCAATTTATGATACAAAGAAAATGATCAGTGAGTTCTCAGCAATGATCAGTTTAAACTTCTTACTAGGCCCTCGAGTTAATTGCTGAAACATGGTGTTCCATGTGTTGGAGGAGAACAGCATGGCTTCCAGTTCCTCATTTCTGAAGGTCTCAGTGTCAATGTGGTGATGTCTGTGCCCAAACAAAACAGCCACTACAATTCCTGCAGAGAACGTAAATACTGCACTTTGTTTCCTTTGACAGGATAATCGAAGCTATCTGCATAGGCTGGTTCACTGCAGAATGCATCGTGAGGTTCATCGTCTCAAAAAACAAGTGTGAGTTTGTCAGAAGACCTCTCAACATCATCGATTTACTGGCGATTACGCCTTACTACATCTCTGTCCTAATGACAGTTTTCACAGGGGAAAACTCGCAGCTCCAAAGGGCTGGAGTCACCTTGAGGGTCTTGAGAATGATGAGGATTTTTTGGGTGATTAAACTGGCTCGTCATTTCATTGGCCTTCAAACGCTTGGTCTGACTCTGAAGCGTTGTTACAGAGAGATGGTGATGCTCCTTGTCTTTATCTGTGTTGCCATGGCAATTTTCAGTGCACTCTCCCAGCTTCTTGAAAATGGGCTGGACTTGGGAACAAAGAATAAGGATTATGCCAGCATTCCTGCTGCTTGTTGGTGGGTGATCATCTCGATGACCACGGTGGGTTATGGTGACATGTGTCCCATCACTGTCCCAGGAAGGATTCTTGGAGGAATTTGCGTGGTCAGTGGCATCGTGTTATTAGCCTTGCCAATCACTTTCATTTATCACAGCTTTGTGCAGTGTTACCATGAGCTCAAGTTCCGATCTGCTAGGTACAGTAGAAGTCTCTCTGCTGAATTCTTAAACTGACCCAACTTGTATTCCGTTGTAGTTACTTGCTAAGCTTTGTCTTAGAAGAGAATGGTGGAAGGTCCCTTCGCGTGTCCTCCTTGACTGGATGGTCCTATGGAACAACATTCTCGCCAGCCTGGAGAAAGCCCGTCACCATTCAGACAGGAAGGATGGCCATCTGCCTTGGGCATCTCGCAGGGACAGGGAGTGATGCTTCAAATTTGAGAGAACAAAATTACCACAAGAGGATTCACAAGTCCTCAGCCAGACCAGCTTGGTTTTCAGTTTGCCTTTCCACATAAAAGCAGAACAAAAAATGGGCTTAACACTGAGCTCTGTCATTCCCATTATTACATCCATTCTGAGCAACGTGTAGCAGAAGTTTTTCAAAAATTTCAATATCTAAATGCTCTGTAGAGGCATTGCTAACTTCTTGCCTGAAGTATCTCTGCTTTTAACTCAGATAACCAAACTGGAGACTGAAGGAGAATCGCTGCTACTTTTGAGTTCCATCACAGAGTAGAGCTAGTTCTGTAGCTCAGGAAAGATGAAAAATACGTGGCTGTAGGGCAAAAAATTGTGAGGCTTGATTCTGATCTTTGTGAAGTACACAAACCTTGTATGAAACCAGTGAAGTCAGTGGCATTTGCCTGAATTTGATAATTCAAAGTGCAAGAAGCGCACGTCTGAATCACAGAAAGGTTTGGGTTGGAAGTGACCTTAAAGATCATCTAGTTCCAACCCCACTAGACCAGGTTGCTCAATTAGCCACAATTAATTTCTCCTCGGGAACCAAATCATTAGTGGAAGTAAGTGTTGTACTTTACACAAAGATCAGCATAAGAAATCAGGCATTGATAAATACATTTTCTGGTAGCTTAGTGGGAGAGCTATCCATATCTTAGGTACATTGAGTTCCGCTCCATCCATCTGAAGTCACATACTCATAAACATAGACTCCCCCCATTTAATCAAACACATACATCTTAATGAAGGTTCTCCAAGACAAGCTGTAAGATTCCATCACTTGCAACAGTATGGAGAAAGCACAGGTAAACAAGAGTAGCTGCTCCCTTTCAGATGAGACTTTTCATCATCTTTAAATCCTGCAGTCCTTACTGAAGGGTACACTTCACTTCAATGGTAGTTTAAAAATAAATGTAAAAAGCCTGGAGCATACCAAAGAAAGTAAAATACAGAAGTGTGAGTTGCTCTTGGCAAAATGGTATATTCTCCAGTGTAACTAGGAAATGAATCAAATTAGGTTGTGAAACACTGTTCACTACATTTCTTGGGTAGTACTGACCTAATAGCATCAGTCAGTACAATTCTGAAAGGCTGCTACATAGAAATGTGCAGGTAGATACTAAAACACATTAACGTACAGCTTTACACATTTTGGTACTGATAAACATCAAAAGGGAGCTTTCTTATTAACATAGAAGTTGAGAGTCATCAGCATAGTTGAATTTGATGTGCTTGCCTGAAAATACTGCATTTACTATTACTGTGCTGTAGAAACCATCTTATATATACATATTTGTTGAAAGCTTTGGAAGCAAAATGAGTACCACCTAGTCTCTGAATTGCTCATTCAGAGAAAAGTACCACGCTGGTCAATAGCCAGTACACTGAAGGCTCTACCCTTGAGACCTGAAAAATCCATTCTCATTTTAGGTGGTCTTAGTCCTAAGCACGCTGAAAGAATGACATTGCAAACACAATTTGTCTGAAGACCTGAAAAGAATTTTAGTCGCCTTCTTCCACACAAGCTTGACTTATCCTTCAGTAGCACTTCGAGACTATACCATTAAGTAACATTACAGCCATCCCTGGGTTTCTTGTCATATTCTGGTGTTCAGGTTAGCGCTGTAGATCTGTCTACTACTATATTTATGCCTTTTGTATCAGAATCATGTCATACAGCAGCCGGCTCCAGCATTCCACAGAGAGGTGAATATGAGATCAGCAAAAACGTCTGTCTTAGGTGAGATTCACAGCTGATGTCAGTTAAGCAAGGTGTGACTTCAGAGACACGGAGATGTTTTACACCAGTGGAGATGCTGGCTCTGTATTCCTGCATGTGTACTTATATATATCCTGCATATATTATATATTATAGTCAGTGGAAATGCTGGGGTTTTTTTTCTCCTTACAAAAAATGTCGTCCTTGACAAAATTGAGATTTCAGACTTTAATCTGAGCACAGCTGGTGAAGAAAATGACATTTTCATCTTCTAATGAAAAGTTTGACAGTATCAAAACCATTTTCAAGGAGAAAAGTGCTATTTTCGGGGGGGATTCTGCTCCAATTTCTTTTTTTTTCCCATTAAAAAACCAACCATGTAAGAACTCAACCCTGCAGATTTGTAATGCTTGGGAAAAATACTGGGTTTCATAAAAACTTACTTTGTCTTTTGTCCATATATTGTATTTAACCAAGCGAGTACTCTTGAGATACAACCCTCCTCCCACAGAACGCCCAAACCATCGTCATGATGACAATAGTTTGAAATCCATACAGAATGTGAATATAAAGTATGTTGCAGTCTTGATTTAAAGACAAAACGCATTTCAGCACTGCCTATAAATCTAATCTTTCGATGCCTGTACAAAGGAAAAAATAGAAATTACTGTGCTTAGTAACTTGTGAATACCAAGTTGCACCATGAATCATTTTGTATAAGCAATTAAGGACAGGATGTTTTCAAAGATCCAGGCTATATGTGGGACACAAACAAAATGTCTGATCCTTTATAAAGTGTTTTCCAGCTAAACAATCTTTTCCTAGTGTAAAAAGATTATCTAATGAAAATAATTGCACAAAGGAAGAAGCCTGGGGACATTAAGTCTTACGTCTGTAACCACTTCTGTTCACTTTTTATATGGCAAAATGTGAACATAACGATGTAACTTATTCTTTATTTGGAGTTAAAATGTTTTGCTGCATAGCAGCCCATTAAGAAGAGGTACTGGGGTGGGGGGGTTCTTTATTCATTTTTTTACTGTTGCATGGTTATCAGTGTGTACACTTCAGTTTCCTTAGAAACCAAGTTAAAGAACATGATCTCAATGGTAGCCTTAAACCAGAATTTGATAGGGTAAATAGAGTTCCTGACTTCTAGTACTATAGATCATCTTATTTCCAATGGAACAGTGGGTTTTTAGTGAAACTAAGAAGAAATGAATGAGATGTAGTCAAAACAAAGCTTACTTTTAAGGAGACGAAACTGTTCTACTAGAACTTGAGCCCATGTTTTATGCAAATACAGGGTGTAACACTCCATTTCAAAATACAGCATTTCAAAGGCACACAAAGGCAAGCTGGTTCATTCCTAATAATTGCAGTTTGAGCCCTATACAGTAAATTACTTCATGGGCAGTACCTCTTTCCCTATCTGAGACATTCAGAGTTGAACCAAAATAGTTGAAATAAAAATGCAATAAAACTGAGGACACATGAAGACAGCTTCTGTGACCCAGCCTTTCTGTTTGTCTAAAATGAAACCCAATGCTAACAGTTTTTGAACTGCCATTGTACGTTTTGATGACCACAGAGGTTAATCATACATTATATACCAGGTTCAATCCTTACGACTGACCTGTTGGGAACTATATATTCGGCTGCAATCCCTCCAAATACTGCGTGCCATTTAAAAGCATTGGATCGCTAATGAAATCACTGGAATGGAAAAGCTGTCTGGGTGCATTTTCCTTCTACAGTGCTGCATGAAGCAGCATCCCACAAATCACAAAGAATAGAAGAATATAATTTCCCTTGATGTATGTCTTGGAAACAATATTGTCTTGATGAATTCTAATCAAAAGGAAAAAAAGATCAATTTGACTAATTTTAAACAGTTTTATCAGCATGGGGATCAACCATTTAGATGTGATACTTATTCTTACTATACAATGGCGTACTCTGTTGTATATAGCAGCAAGCTTGATGAAGATAAAAACCCTGTTAATGTAAGATCCACACATTGCTACCCATGTATTTAAAGGAAAATGGATTGGCTTTTCATACCCTGAGTGCAGTTGTCCCCATGAAGGAATTGTTCTTTAGCTTTTGTAGCATTCAACCCTCATGTTTTCAAAAGAAACCTGAAGTCCTTATGGGTCCCAAGCACTTGTCTCTTCCCTCTGGGTAACAACTACAGAAATGTCGCAGCTCTGAACGTCTGTCAGAAGCGGTCATATGGACAGAGCAGCCAGCTGAATTCTGCAGCCAAACCAGGCAGTTTCCAGGGAACCTGCACGATGAACACGCTCTGCTGTGATCTGAGTTTTCTCCCACCTAAGAGCTTCAGGGCAAAACCACTGATGAAGGTCGGATCACTTGAAGCACCTTGAACATTTGAGAATTAGCCTTTCAAATGAGCTTCTAAGGGGATGTTTGCTGGGGAATGAAAGAAACCATGCAGAGCAAACAGGATTATACCAAAAAAATCAGTCTGATTCTTCAGAAAAAAGGAAACAGACTCTCATTTTCTGGTCTTTTTTGTAGAAACAAACATGTAGGTCAGGATACATGATGCTAGTTAAACCCGCTACATAAAACAGATCCCCATTTAAATAAGTAGGCTTAGCGAGAAAGGTCTTCTAGCTTTGCTAAGCTCCAAGAGTTTACACTAGCTGAAGAGCTGCCCCAGCCCATATGGAAGGAACAACAAAACGCTGGCATATAATCAAAACCTATTATGATGTATGGCCTGTGAAATGCAGCACAGCATGGGGGGTATCTTTCACAGATGACAGGAGAGGTTAAGCATCAAGAAGGTTCACAGTGAGCAACCAAGACTGACAATCTGCTTGACAAGGAATTGTCAGAGCCACAGAAGAATTTAGATCTTTGGTCAAATTAATAAAATCTGAATGTTTGCAACTCTATGTTTTCGACTCCTTTATTCTTTACAAATGCAAAGGTTTATAATTTTATAGAACATTAATTTTATATATTGTTTGCTTATTTGTAAAGACAAATGTATACTATAATTTGGAAAAATAAGTGTGGGTTTTTTTGATGTGAATACAGAATTAGATGCATAAAATCACATAATAGAATTTGCTGGTCTTGTTGCTATATTTCATGGATTAGTAGCGGTCAAAACATAAATGGTCATGAAATGTGTTCTTTGTAACAAATGACTTCTGTGGCTATTCATATTGGTATCGTACCTCAACAGAAACTCTTCTCCTTGAACAATTTTTGGCTCCTGAGAAGTCTGCCAGTCATAACTTAGGAGTTTTACTCCATAGAAAATGTGAGTATTTGATCCAGAAGTTAGTCTGAGCCAAAAAATAAACTTACACAGGGTTATTATTCAGCAACTGAACATCAATTATAATGATGGACAACAGAACAGCCAAAACACAATGAAAAAGCAGCTGTGTAACACATCCATTATTCTTCAGGGATCATTTATAAGAAAAAGCTGGGAAAATGGATTGAATCTGGCTTCGCGTTCACTGAAATGCATTTCTGTTTAAAACCAAACACATTGACATGGGCTTCACTGTGGAATTTCAAAGCAACAGAAGGCTCACCAATGCAGTGCCTACATTACTGAGTGCAGATCTGAGGCACTGGGGCGATTCTTTGAATGCAGCCATTTCAAAAGGACTTCCAAAAATAATCAAACTAACGTTCTTGAAAGAAATCAAGTTTGAATATTTTAAGAGCTCACTGAATTACAAACTATCCTGGCAGCAGCCACTGCGTTATTGGGAAAATGATCAGGCTTTTCATTTCGAAACCGGGACCGGTTTTACTTCTCCTATTTTATGTATGAGTTTTGAAGGGTTTATTTCAATTCAGCCTGTGCATAAATGAAGCAGTGTCCACAGAGTTGTATCTGTGTAGTTCAGAAGTGTGTTCTCTAAAAGGACTTCTAAGGCAGTTTGGCAGCAGAAGGGTTTTTTTAACATTTGACCATTATCACTTTACAGCTGTGCTCAGCACTTCCCAGCCGTGTGAGATGCAACTGTTAATAGATTGAAACCCCAAAATAAGACTGATTCTTTATACATGTGTTTGTCATGAGAGTTTTAAAAAGAAACCAGTGAAGAGGGTCACTGAAATCTTGCCAATCTGAGTTCAAAATGAGAGTTCTTCCCCTTGGACTCCAGAAATTCTCCTCTTCAAGTTTTAGATTCCTTTTCACTGCTCTGAACTGGTAAAACCCGGTAAAAACTGCTCTAAACTGCTAACTAATACTGAAGTAGCAACTAGGAAATGCACTGAGGACCAGGCTGCAGCTGTACTAAGTACTCTACAGCCATGGGTCAAAATGACAGTGCCTCTCCCAAACCCTATGTAATCCAAGCCCAAAACACAAATCAGAAGCTATATGCAGACAGCAGTGCAAGCAAACAGCATGGGATTTCTCTGTAACATGAGTGTCACTTATCTATTGAGTGTGATACACTTCAAGTACTGAGCTTTCAAAGACATTTTATTTTAACCCTCAGTTTAGAGAGGCTCACAGAGAGTGCAGTGCTTAGAAGACAGTCTGCTACATTGCTAAAGGCACTTTCTGCTCTACTGATTGTGCCAAGACAGCACAGCCTTTAACCAGGACTTCCTGTTGTTAGGTTTTTGGATTCAAACTTGATGTCACTTGGTGGGATGCTGTGAATGCATAAAATTGGGAGCCCTTAATTGTACTAGCATCTTGAATCCTTGATGCAATATAAGGATACTATTATATGACGCCATATAAAAGAGACAAACAATCCCAACAGTGTATTCGTTAAGTACAGTCATGCAGAGACCCACAGAAGAGCAAAGCATCACCAATATATCACTTCAATAAAAAATAAATAAGTACAAATCTGAAAGTGTGGATTCCTGCCAGAGATTCTTGCTTAAAGCCCTCACATTTGTATGGATTCCTTGAGAATCCCTGCCTTTGGGTGCAAAATCTTTAGGCTGTACCTGCTGGGTCCTTTGGTACAAACTAAGCCTATAGGTCACAGCAACATTCTGGTCTCTATTGACTCAAGAGGTTTAAAAACCAGGTATGTCTGAAGAGAAAGAAGTTTTCCTCAAGGCAGTCAGGAAACCAGCAGAGAATAAAAGCTGAAGATGAATTCTGCTTTGTTTTAGGAAATCTATTTGTCATCTGGGTTATGGAAAACAAAGTCTTGGATGTAAATGCCAGGTCACCCTCAACATCAGAGCAGGGACCGTGAAGCTCACCTGCTTCCCTCTTTACAGCAGACTCCATCTCCAGCATCTCCGTCTTGTCTTCTTAGACCTTTTTCCTTTCACCTGATCCTCACTCAAGGAGCATTAAACATTAGCATCTAGGGACTGAGGCTGCTGTTACCTTTGCCTTCTCTTCATACAGACCGGCCCATCCACATTTGAAATGCAGTTCAACTCCAGATTAGATAGCTGAGAATAAATATCCATACATTTCTCTGTCTCAGTGTAGGATAAGAAGCTCTCTCCTCCCCCACAATAAATGCCATATATAATGGGAAGAAACAGTCATGCAAAGCAAAGCTTTTACAAGGCAATACAAAATAGCCTAAATCATCCACATCCCACCCTTCATCTACAGCCTTATCCTGGCACCTCACATCCCTCAGCCCATTCAAATCCACTCACAGCGCTGCAGTGAAGATCACTGATCTGCCTTTGGCCACCTACTCCTGTCCGTGTGAGTGGCCCTGACAGCAGAATTGCCAGTGGGATGCTGGAGTTACAAATTTGTATTGCTTTACTTTTTGGTTGATTATTCTACATTTCAGTTTCTACCAAGAAACTGTAAAGCAAACTGGCCAAGTTTGGACAATGCTTTTCCACTGGCTGGTCCACTTGCACCAGTATATGATAGTCATGCTGGAAGCAACTAACAGCCTCAGCAACTGGTAGGCTTTCACTCTAGTATTGAACATCCCAGTTTAAGATCCACAAGAAGAATCACTACTTTTATGTTCCCTGCTTTGGGGATACATCCCTGCTTAGAGTCCGTAGTTATCATGCAAACTGTAAGAACACTGCAAAGCGCAGGAGGAAGATTAATAAGTGAAAAAAGGAAACTGCATAGAGGGACAGCGAGAGTTGAAAAACACTAAATCCAATAATGCAAAAGGCTCTCAGAGAGTAATAAAGTCCTTTCTAAGTGACTCACCAGAAACTAAGATCATGCAATGCAGGTAACTCTTGGGCACTTACACACAATAGGACTTGGCTGTGCTTTTCAGCCCCCTCCCTATCGCTGCTACTGTCCTGTTGAAAACACATCTCTGCTTTCTTCCTTTGCCAGACTTTCTCCATCTAACTCCATTCCTCTTTGCTCTTTACCCTTTTCCTGGCTCCCCATGTGGCTGCTGCACTGGCACCACATATTTCTGCAAGGGCAGTGCCAGCCCACTGTCTGCCATCCCATCCTGCCCATTCCTTCCTTGAGTGTCCCGCCCCTCAAAGAGCTGTGATAAAAGCAGTTCCCCTTGTCCACTCAACCCTGGTGTTACCCAACCAGTACCTGCCTACTTTGCTAAAGAGAAAAGCTTTCCTCCATTTCTTTGTGTCACACACTGTGATAACTTGTATTGCCAACATCTGTGACTTATTACTTCCCCTAAATGTTTTCTGAGTGTGTCTGCTTGCAGACAGCCTCTCAGATCATAGAACCACAGAATGGTTTGGGTTGGAAAGGACCTTAAGATCACCCAGTTCCACCCTTTGGATTCTGCAGGCTGCAACTCCAAATACACACAAAAGCAAACAGAGGCCTTTGACTTAAAACCTTCCCAAAAGTCACATCCTTTTCCTTTCTGAGATGACCACTGGAATCTTCCATGAAGGTGTGCTATCCTGGCATAGAGGGGGCCTACCCTGGCCTTTCATCATACTAGCTGGGACACTGAACACAACCAGGTTGTTACTTCCACAGCCTAAAATTGTACCCAGCACCATGTCAGCCAACCCCTTGTGCTCTAAGGCTACCAGTAACAGGCAGCAAAGGCTGCTGTGTCCAGCTCTATAACTTGGCCTCCCAAACGACATCTTTATCCATCTATTTTAAAACAGGATATAGTCCAAACAATACTCACTACTTTGCTTTTTAAAATAGTATGAACAAAAGCTCAGCTAAACCACCATAAATTGGCTGGGAGATTAGAGCAAGAAGATAGGCACTATAAGCACTTCATTAGGCATTTTCACTCTCAGAGGAGAGATACAGATCTCAGTAAAAAGATGTTCAGCTTGAACATTACACTTCAGAGGGAAAATTGGATAAGCCATTGTAGAAACTTGCAGTTAATTTACCAGTAGTCACAAATTAGCCATAAACTCTGTACTACGTCTTTTCATTTCCTCCTCATCAAATGTGCAAATCATACTTCATTGCCTTTTCCTTTGCAACCAGCTGTAAGAAAGTTTTCGAGCTTTAAGACTGCAATCACCCAAAAAGGAGCACATAGAGGTATCTTTTCAATGTTCAAATTGGCTTATGTGTGAATCAAAGATTACATGGAAAACATATGGGACCTTAAATAAAATCATTTAGATAGCATTTGGAGAATGTTTCCCTCCTCTCCACTCATAAAACTGTCCTGTAAGGCAAGTGTGGAGATGTGACTCCTAATTAATTTCTCCCTGCAGCACTACAAACATGACGCTATAATAACCCAGTGAAAGCAAAGAAAGAACTTGGGAGTAATTTGGTTCCCATTATTTTAGTGTAATCTCTAGACTATAAGGCAAGTGTTTAGCCACTTATTTTTGGTATATTATAATCTGATACTGTCTATTTGGTGGCGATGGATCTGGGACAAACAATTTCATGAGGTCAAAGTGCTGCCTCCAGCAATTCTGAAGATGCATAGAAGCAAGTGACATGGTTTAGTGTGAAGTGTCCCTGTCCATGGCAGGGGGATTGGAGCTAGATGATCTTAAGGTGCTTTCCAACCCTAGCTATTCTATGGTTCAAAGTTTCTGCCTTTGAACAGTAGTGTTCAAACAAATACTGTGGTCTAAAGGAGATGGGGAATCCGTCAGGAAACCATAGTCACATCAGCTCCACACTGCAAAATCTAAAAAGAGAACTGTATCAGGGAGGGGGAGCAATCAAGAGTACATAAAGCAAAATGCAAGTAAAATCATGGTGGCAAATCTTCGTTCCCACACCTCCTCACCACCCCCTTTCAGTTCCCTCAGCCTGCAGAATAGGATATAGCACTCTCAAATGAACATGCATGCACCACCAATGGTACTGCAAGCTCTGGTATTCCCTGGGAAAACAGAACACAGATTTTCCCATTAAAAATCCCAGGCTCCTATATACTGAGCCAAGTGAAACTCTTCGTTAGCAACCGGCATCCCAGAGCGTCCACAAGACAAAGGAGCCACAGACGATCTGGCAAAATTCACTGCAGAAAGGCTTTAGGAGGGCAGATGGTTTCCACAGAACTTTTTACAGCCATGTGAGGTGTGGACAGCAAGAGAATCCCACTGCTTCCATTCCACACCTGCACTCACACAGGTCATCTGTTTCTTGGGACAAATCTATAAATAGAGGCGCAAAGAGCAGCACCAAGAACGCTCATCTAACTACAGGCTCTGTAAAGCTGTGTATGCTCTGCCAAAGACAAGATCCTGCACAACGCAGAGGCAGATGTTGCAGGCAGCATTTACTTGGAGGGCTCCCTATTTCTGCAACTATCCAGCCCTTTCATGTGTGCAAGGACTTGGCTCGGGAACACTTCCTTTCAGCTTTCCCTGCTGTTACTCTACTCACTCCAGCACATGTCAATCCGCTTCTGAAGAGCTGCTACGACCTTCCCTCTTCCCCTCACTCCGGACTTCATCTGTGTTCTCCCACACTGTTACCTAATCTTCTGAACTTCCTCCTGCACTGGGAAATGCTGCTATAAGGAAGTAGACAGCTCTTTCATCTGCCTGTGCTCCCAGTTCGACAGTGTTCCTATTCTGCTGGCAGTAAGAAAGCACAGACAGGTACACAACAGCTGACAGAGTCTTTTAAAAGGGGAAAAAAAACCCCAACCCAAGTCATAATTTCTAATGTGGCAAGACAAAGGGGAGATGCATCACAAAACCTGCAAGACACTACCAAATGATTTACACCATAATAGTTACATGCTTATAGAATGTCAGCGAGACTATAGGATGCTGCCGGAAAGATAATTGGGATACTGTCAGTTGTAAAGGCATCACAGGGAAATGATTCTTGCTGCTGCAGAATATAAGCCTGAAAAATAAATATAGTCAAAACTGTGCATTATTTTCAATGCAAGGAGACACTGCTCTCGTGGTAGCAATGTATTTTGATTATGTATTTTGATTACCTCTGATGTGCTAAATGATTCATAAAGGAAGAGTATTTTCTATGAGGAACATTTCTCTAGTAACCAGGCAGTTGACACTTGTATCACTAAATTTAAGTATGCCTTTTTTTTTTGGTCTTTTTAAAGTCAGTCAAACAGAAACTCCCTTGAGTAGAGCCACAATGTGGGCAAAGCTGGACCTTCTGCCTGAGTATGGTGATAGTTTAACCACCTCTGAATGGCTTTATCCCATAGCAGTACTCTGAAGAAGGGCTGTAAGGCAGTAGCTGTGAATGGGATTCTAGGCAGGCATCAGGATCTAGAAAATCCAACCTCGCATTTCACCTGCCACAATTTACCAGGCTATGCCTACTGTGGGCATCATCCAACAGTCTAATACAGTGCCCTTACTGCCAAAATTGCTATGAAGTAACTACTGTTATCAAGCATTTCATATACAGAAGCCTTATGTGAAGACAAAGAAGTGTCCATGAAATGGAGTGAAATATGGAATTCTTTCTAAACCCATAGAGAAGATATAAATGGCTGCCTCTTTAATCCTATCTCAGAGAAAGAAATAAAAGCAAGGACTTTGTTAGGAGAAAGCTACATAGTAAAAACCTTGGTTCTAGTTCTCTTACTATTCTAAGTGTACGAACAGCCTAAATATTGAAAACTACTTCTATTAATTTTCAGTATTAAGCTTATCAAAGAGAAATCTCTTAGTTGACAATACTAGTCTAAGAGTGATCTGTGTTGTATTCAGTACATAGAGGTAATAAAGCACCAGGGAATTCAGGCACAGGTTTTGGAAGTAACTCCCACCTTACTCCGTGCATAGACTTACCCTTCAGTTGACAACATGATTCAATGGAACATGTTTACAGTGTCACAGTGTCTTGCATGAGGTGATATCAGGCTTGGTGATAACTTCTAGTTTGGGGGTTTGTATATATTATGTATACACACACAGAGGGACACGCAGAGCAAATATTAAGCAAATCCAATCTCGTACTCTTAAAAACGAGCACTGCATAAACAAAACAGAAGCACACACGGCAATTTCATGTTTTAAATCCACCCCCACAGTTGTTCTCAGCAATTCAAGAGCAGAGCTGCATGGGCAGATTGACAGAGTTTGAGTTACAGGCATCTGTGCTGAAATAATGATCAGCAGATGAAAGGTTTGTTCATTAAGCAACTCAATAAGATCCTGTATTTTTGTTTGGTCCTCAAAAGGAAAATAAATACCCCAAAATCACCAACAACAATAAAAAAGAATGAGCTCAAGGTACTCTGCTTCTTTCATTCACTTCCAGAAACCTACTCATCTGGAAGCACAATCTTAGTGCTATTCCAGGAACAAGCCATGATAAACAAACTTGCGTGTATGAAATCAGCTACCTTACGAATCTGGAAAGAACGGAATAAACGACAGCATAGCCTGTTAGGGTAGTATTTGGCTGCTGCCAGTACCTCCCTGCAAATGAAGCTAGAGAATCCCTAACAAACCAGATGTAGAACCACCAGCCCCCATGTCTCAGTGTCTAAACAGTCCAAGTTCAGCTTCATGTCCAATGCCACTTGGATAGATTAAGTGCATGTAGTTTTATGGTCCACAAAACACCCAGTCTTCCTTTCCACCCTGCTAGGGTGAGTGGGCTCATTTCCTATGGCAGGCAGTTTTACACCCTCATTACCTGTGATGTCAGAAAACTGGATAAACAAAGCAGCCTTAGCAAAAGTCTATAGACTAAAGCAGAAGATGGACCAAAAGCCTGTAGCAAAACCATGTCTCTTCCTTCAAAGGAAAGAAAGGACCTTATGCTATTCTGATTTTACTTTCCTCTTCATGGAAAGTTGCCATGCTCCTGTGTTACAAGAACAACAGCAGAAGCTTCACTTGTAAATGTAGTTTGATCCATGGCATCCTCCCATGCATCTCTCTTGCAAGGTAAACAATTCCCCATATTCAATTTTGCGAGCTAAAACAAGAGAGAGATAGCACCTAGGTTTTGTTTCAACAGCTTGCAGCAGCAAAGTTTCACAGCTTACTTTAAATCATCTTGACTTAAATTAACTGAAAAAGAGGATTAAAGTGCATGTCTTTCACAGCTGCCGTGGAGCTCCAGGGCACAAATCTTTCCTTTCTGTGCCTTTCAGTCAATATTGAATGACTTTTCAAGAATGTGATTTAAGAGTATCAATAGAGAAAAGAACTAATTGTACAATGGTGTTATCTCCACGCATTACCTGCCACAAGCTATGCTCCTCTGGGATTATAGCATGTACTAGTACTGGAAAAACGAAGGCAGAAGAGCAAGATACAAACCAAGCTTAGTAAGGGAGCTTGCCAGGCAGACCTGTTTCTTCCTGCAAATGCTGAAATAGCTGGGCAGGAGGAACTGTGGTGCATCTGCAGACAGATACACTCAGGGACGGTTCCAATGTTGTTACAATACATACCAGATCCCATGGATTTCAATGGGACAGAACTGTCACCCATCAAACCCAGCCATGATTCACAGCATTCCACTCTAAAAGAATATGAATACCCCATCTTCAAGGTCTTCTGCTCCACTACAGGCATATCACTCAAACATAACTTCTAGCTTACTCAGAAATAAACAGAATCCTGATCAGCAAGACTTTTCTACCATAAATTATGCAGCACGTGTTCCAGTTCATTAATGCTGCCTAATCTTGAAAGCTGAAGGGATTTCACCATTCTCGCTGTAACATTTGCAAAATATTTCCATAAATTCCCTACTTACTGAGCAAATAACATATCCTCTCCAGTTAATGTTCCTACAGAGGCAGCACATCAGGTCGGGGTATCACGTACGGAGCACTCAGCTGGTTCTCTCGACCAGAGGACAGCAGGGACAGCTTGTGGAACTGAAGTCTCACCAAGAATAAAGCCTGCCTCCACAGCAACAAGCTGGGATAAGGACTATGCTTCTGGTTCATAGCTCTGCTCTCACAAGAGTACACAGAGCTCACAGGGGTTTCTGCATATAGGATGCATCTGTTCAGAAGGGGATGAATCCAAGGAGATGCAAGGCTCCATTTTGTTGCCATCAAACTCAAATTCTAATAAGTAGAAGGCGTTACACGGGTGGGTAAAGAAACCACATCATACATATTTTTAAATGGGTATTTTACTTTCCACCTCCTATGAATAGCTCCTCCCCCAGTTTATAAGCAAAGAGTATTTTAATAGTTTTCACTCAGTGCATGACCACAGATATTTTTACAGCAAGCATATCTGCAGAACTCTATGTAGGTCTCCTAATAGGCAACACTCTTAATGGGTCCAGGTCACTAATGATTAAACAGTAACAACACGATCCTTTTTTAATGAGATCTCAGTATATTTAATCATAACCAACAACAGGGTGGATGCAAACCATGAACTTGCACTGGCAGGCTGGCAATAGCAGGATGCTCTGGCTTACCAACATCTCAGCTGGCAACTGCCTATGACCCAGAATCCAAAGCACCACTCAGCGCTCGCAGGCCCTCAAGCTGCGGGCATGGCACAACTCTGCCGTGGGGTTCTGCCCTGGGGCTGCTGGTCTGCTTCGGGAGATGCAGTTCTGGAGTCCCCAACATAAAGACATGGAGCAAGTCCAGTCCATGGTCATGAAGATGCACAGGGGCTGCAGCACCTCTTGTATGGAGACAGGCTGAGAATATTGGGGCTGTTCAGCCTGGAGAAGCTGCGTGGAGACCTCAGAGCAGCTTCCAGTGTCTGAAGGGGGCTACAAGGATGCTGGAGAGGGACTCTTCA
>JANRGW010010137.1:0-13248 GCA_024733675.1 Psilopsiagon aymara
GCTGAAGGAAGATGGCGAAGACGTACGATTATCTGTTCAAACTGCTGCTGATCGGCGACTCGGGCGTGGGCAAGACCTGCCTGCTCTTCCGCTTCAGCGAGGACGCCTTCAACACCACCTTCATCTCCACCATCGGTCAGTGCCCCTCGCTGTCCCCCTCCCTCAGGGTTCGGGTCCCTCCGGCCGGCCCCCCTCTTTTCGCCTGGCGGGCGCCTGCACGAGGCTTTACCCCGTTCTCTGTGCCGCCCCTCGCAGCTCTCGGTCGTGTTTTAAAGGTTGGACGGAGGATCCTTGAGGTCCCCTCTAACCTGGGGTTCTGTGGGATTCTTCCCTTGTGTCCCCGGGGACCCCCTGTCCCCACCCTTTCGCCTCCTTGCTCTCGCTGTCGACGCAGAATCCTCGCCCTGGTCACACCCGACGCCGGCTTTGCCTCTGCTGCAGGGAAGAAGGATTTGGTTTCTCTCCACAGTCGGGTGCAGCAGTTTTCCCGGTGGCCCCAGCGACCCTCTCTGTGCCTCCCTTGGGGCATGCTGGCAGCCTGTCCCCACAGACTCTGCCAGCTCCCAGCAAGGGCCCACCTGGCTCCTTCCATCACTGGCTCATCCCCAGCCTCGGCGAGGGTGGTGAGGTGGCCATCCCTGCACAGTGTCTTCGCTGCTATTGATGTGGCTTAGCAGAAATGGTCACGCTCGTGGGTGGGGTCTGTTTCCTCACCCAACAAAGCTGTCCTTCCCTGTCTGCGGGCAAGCTGCTGGGCTGTTGGCAAAGGCGACTTCAGCCCTTCAGTGGTGCGCAGCTCCTGGTTAAGGTAGTTTCCTTGACATCATGAAGGAGAGCCGTGTTTCCCTAGGCTTTCCCCTTCCCATTTCGTCTGTGCTGTGAGACAGGCTGTGTGCCTAACGCCCTTTCTCCCTAGGTTTGTTACAGCTTTTTTTCTTTCTCAACACCATCTTCTTTTGCAGATGGAGAGTTCAGGTCAGCAGCTTCTGACCTTCTCAGTGGCTGACTCTGGCAATTTAAGAGAATTCATGCCTCCATTCATTCTTGCAGTACCCGTTGGTGTAATGAGTGTAGATACCTACATCTGGAAAAAGTAAAATTTTGGCAGAGGGTTGACATTCGATCTGTCTTTTTGTGCTTGGTATAAATCCCTTAAATGGTTGGCCCTACAGCCATTCACCAAGGGTAGGAAAACACCGAGTGCAAATCTTAGTGCTAGGTGTGTGCGCGCTCCTGTATACTTACTCATCAGTGTCGAAATGTCACCCTAAAGTTGTATCTTAGACTGTGAGATGAAAAAATGCTCTTAAGCAAGCCTTGGGTAATTTGAAGTGAGAGAAAGTATACTTGGGACAACTAAGTGTCAAAACACAGTTGCCTAAAAGATCTGAGATCTTGGAGCCTCAACTCATTGATTTACTTAATTGTTCTGCGGGATGCACATGAGGGTCACTTGATCTTGTCTCTTATCATCGCATACCTTGACTGAGGAAGGCTGCATTTATTGTGCTGCTGTGGCCGGAGTTTAATTTTGCTTGGCAAATGCCCGCCTGGATCATATGGGGCATTTGTTGCTTTCCGAGTTTGCTGGGAAGGTTTACTTCAATTCTCAAAGTTAAAAATAGTCAATGTCTCAGTTAAGTCAGCGGGTGTATGGCGGCTCTCACTGCAGAGAACTTGTGCTTTCAGTGACCAGTAATTTTTAGTAATTAATAATTGAGTAATTAGTATTAGTGGTCAGTCTAACTGCAGTTGTTGAGTGTTCAAGCAGAGTAACATCAAGTTTCATAGCAAGAGTACATGTGCAGAGTTTGGAAGCATTTTAGACTAGTCAAACCAATTTAGACCAGTGGTTGTTTGTTTCTGGAGTACATAAATTGTGTAGTGCATGTAGACTGGCAGGCAAACAGGCTTTATTTCCTAGATTCTGAACTAAATATCTAGTTGTGGTGGTGGTGAATACTACTCAGTGACTAGTTGGCATGTCGGAGCATGTCAGACTTGTCTGCACAGTGGAATTTAGCAGATTTTGGGATACAAAGAGATTTTTATGTGTGGTGCTGAATTCTATTCCCAAATATATCTTAAATGTGTTGTTTTCTTAGTTCTTCTGGAAGTCATTGGTTAAAGAGGAAACCTCTTGGGAAGGTGTCCTATGCAAGAAGTGTCAGTTGAAAGGAAGACTCTATGTTAGCATGTTTTAAAAAACAGCCCATCCATGAAGGAAGAATCCTGAGCTGGGTTAAAATATCTCTCCACCTGATTGTTCTCCATGCTGTTACAATAAAGCAACTGAGCAATCTGTGTGCAAGCAATGTTATTTCAAAGCACCGCTGCTAACTACAGTGATTGGGCTTTCTCAGGTTCTCTACTGCAGCAGTGACGCCGGCAATGGCAATCCAGAAATATGGAAAGGTGCTTTGCCTGCTGGGACCTGCTCTAATGAATCCCACCACAGCAGCCACACAGCTTGGCTGCTTTTGCAGCTGGAAGAGGAGAGTTTCAGTAAAAAACCTCAGACAGAGTCTTTGACCTGTAGCAACAAGGAAATGCTATTTCCAAAGAACTTGTGTACACAGTAGATGACATCGAAGGTGACTGGCTTATTGGCTGAATCTCTCCTTACATTTGGGGAAAAAAAAGACCCAACCTGGTAGCTTGTTAGCTCTGATTCATGCTTCTGTGTTTACACTGAGCTCCACCAAGGACCTGAGATAGCTGAGCATGTAAAATGTGTTCCTGGCCATGAGCAGGGGCTGTTTGGTTGTTACAGGAAAAGGGTCTCAAAGAACATTGAAACTAGCCTGTGTGTTTAAAAAATGAGTGGGGGGAGATGTTTTAACTCCGTAAAGCCAAAGGCTTGTCTGCGTGTGTGAGTGAAGATACAACAATAATGCATTTCTGCTTCATGCTAGTAACTCAAATTGACTTACTTCCATCTTCGCACATTTTAAGAACTGATTAAGCATGATCCACGGGGGTGGTTTGGGTATAATTTACTGTATGTGTGATTTGGTATGTTCTCTTCCACGTTTGACTTTGCATCACTTCAGTCCAATATTTCCTGCTAAACCAGCAGTTAAGCTTTTGGATGTGCTGAGGTGTGCGTGTGAATGGTTTCATTACCCTGCCTAGAGGTACTATAAATATCCCGATGGCTCTTCTGCAAGAATCCCTAAGTCATTGTAACCTCCCTGGAGAGAGCGCAAGGGCCTTGTCCTCAAGTGCTGTGTCGCTGTTTTCAGGGTAGAAAGGGAATAATTTTTAGAAGTCTTAATGTTATCACAAACCATTTTTAATTTTAATGACTTTTTGATAATTCTGTGGTGCAAAAATAATTTTTAGGGTGTCTTTTTTTTTTAGGCATTGTGGTGACTTTCCAGTTATGCTCTGCAATACTTTATTCTTGGGTCAAGTCTGTCGGTGGTTGTTCCTCTCAGCACTGATGCTGTTGCCTAGGGGGCTTCTCTTAGTGGGCTGCTGCCCAGCCTCCCCTTTCTGCCAGTTTGAGTACTTCATCTGCTGCCTCTCATGCTTCCAGCAGGTTTCCTGTATTTTTCATGTTAAAAGTACTAGTATAAGTAACTTTCAGTCAAGATATGCTTGATGTCTTAATCTTTTTTAGTAATTTATTTTTAAATTGGCATTCAGAGTGTCAAGTTGATGACAAAGTGGTTGTGCAAAGTGGTCTTCCAGAGCTCAGTGGTATGCTTTGCTTTGGGAAGCTCTGTAGGGTGGGCAGGTGAAGTGCTGGCGTTTCCCTGAGCACAGGTGGGTAGGGAGGACTGCCCTTGCCAGGACGGCTGTCTGAAAACTTAAATGTCAAAACTGTGCTCAAGCATATAATTGCTATTGTTTGACTAAGTAAAATGCAAATAAAGATGAGTCACAAAATACGCTTTCCCATGAAATCTGACTGCCTGTAGTCCTGTGCTCAAGAGAACAAAGCGTAGGTGATCATGGTGAGGTTCTCTCTGAATGCTGCTGATGCAGGTGAAGCTGTCATAGATCTAACCTGTACTCAAGGTGTGGCTGTGTTCTGTGCTTCTGGTCTTTGCTCATGCTGACGGCAGCTCTACAAATCCAGAGAGAAAGCAGTGTGGGGTTTTGAGGTCCGAACACAGCAAGGTCTTTATGCCAGAGCTGTGTTAGGAGGGTGCAAACCATGTTTTAAATGCAAAGGTGTTAAGAAAACTATTTTTAATAGTTTAAATTTTGGTTTTTTTTTTTTTTATTTCTTTGGCCTTTATTAGAAGTGATTGTGAGTTGCTAAGCAGTTGCTTTGTAATTGCTTACTAGTACATTTAAGCAGTTAGGTTGTTTTAAAGTCAGTCATCAGATATCACAAACAGCAAATAAAACAAGTTACTTCTCATGAATAAATATTCCCTTTTAAGTTGGAAGCTGAAGATGTAAGTGTTCAAGGCCAGGCTGGATGGGGCTTTGAGCCTCATAGTCTGGTGGGAGTTGTCTTTGTCTATGGTGGAGGATTTGGAACTAGATGATGTCTAAGGTCCCTTCCAAACCATTCTATGATCTTATGAGGATTATGTGATATATTGGGAAGGAAGGAGTCCTAAATAGAGAACAGGGGAAAAAATTGGTAGATTGTGAGAAAACAAACTAGGTGCAAATTATGTTGTGAATAGTGAAAATGCTTTTAGCTGTATGGTGGTTGCGATGAAGTTTGAAAACCAAGTGGTTTCTGGGGTTAAGAAAAAAAAAGTACTGCTATAGTAGTTGGACATACCAACTTGCTTTTCCCTTGTATTCCTGTTTTTGCCTCAAATCTTGTAGGGGCAGTAAGCAACCTTAAGTTTGGTTTATGTTCTACTCAAGCTGTGGGTTCAGCCTGTGTCTGAGCCCTGGCGTGGAGCAAGTGCATTCGGAAAAAAACCCAAACCAATAAACCACACCCCCTCCCAGCAAAACCCTGACCTCAACTTCTGTTCGGTCATTTCCATGCTATGGGGTCTGGAAATCACCAGGCAGCGAGAGATGCAAACGTCATTTCCACATACTAGTAATTGAGCTGTAAAGCCTGCCATCATGGGGTGTTTTTTAGGGGAAAGTACAAATGGTTCAGAATGCAAGTAGAAAATTGAAGGGATGCCTTGATGTGTGATGGACATAATGCTCTGCATGTGGTCTTCACCTTGGGAATCCTCTCTGCTCTTGGATGCTGGAGGTTGAACAAGTGTTCTTTGGCCTGAGGAGAGTGGTTCCCCTCAGCTCAGGCTTCTGAGGCACCCAAGAGAAAGGCTGCAGAGCAGATTGGATTTACAGCATGGTATGGTATGGTTGAGGGAGGTTTGGGGTTTGTCTTTTCTTGTTTTTTTCCAATCTAGGGCCATGGCTAACAAGCAGCAGTTCTGTTTGCATGTGCCTTGCAGCGCTGATGAGAAGAGTGTGGTGAAGGCTGAGGAACTGGGTGGGCTGGAAATGAATATTATTTTTAACACTGGTAGTTTTTCAGCTGGGCTGGATCACTTCCCTGATCTGGCTTCTTGGGTTACCATATAAATCTGTACTGGCAGGATTCAGGGGGAAGCTGGGGACATGGAAGCATTGGGATAGGTGGTATGGAGAGGTTACTTGTGAAAATTCACCTCAGGGTGCCTGTTCCATGCTAACAAAGTGCTTGACAGCATTGCTGTTGCCTAGTGTTCCCTGCTCCCAGTATGAAACAGCCCCTAACCTGGTCTTGCTGCTCTCCCTGTTCTGCTGCTGTCATTGCATCAGGGCCAGAACAGTTGTCAGGGGTGAGAATCAGGCTGCTGAACTCCTTCCTTGGACACATACCTGTGAGGGGGCACCACAGGACACAGAAACCCTGCTGCTCCTTTTTCTGTCTGTCCTTGCACTGACACGCTATTTATGTTCAACTGAAACTAATAGGCAGCTGTTACCTGAATGTGCTAAGTATGAGCCAAAGACATGGAGACAAATGAGGAGTGAGCAGAGGTTGGCTGCTCTACTTAAGCCAGCGCCATGTCCAGGAGAAGACTGAACTGTTGCTTCAAGAGTAAGTGACAGAGATAAAGAGCGGATGAAGTCACTAACATTTCCTGGGGTAAAGTGTGTTATGGATTTGGAGTGCAGGCCTGTGGCTTCTTGTGACGGGCTGTCTTTATGGTCTGCTCTTGAATTTCACAAGACTGAATGTGAAATGCCCGTTGATGTTGGCAGAAAAGCTACTCAGAATCTGTGAAGCAGGGGTACAGCCTTCAGTTTAAGAAACTGAGAACTACCTTTTAGTACCCTCTTGAGTGATAAGCACAACTGAGAGGTACAGAGAAGGGATTTCCTCTTCTTGATTTACCTTTTTCAAAAGAAAATCTGCTACTCTCTTTATCCCAAGAACAGGTTTAATCTTCCTTACCCTTAAACTTGATATTTAATTAGAGAATTGGTTGTGAGTCTGTTGATAAATACTTCATAGGGGATAGGAAGGATTGTTTTAGGTTGTGCTAGGCAGATGTTGCTGCCTGTAGTCCAGAAGAGCTGCATGTGTGGGGTTTTGTCTTGGCAGGCCATGCTGGCTGTACCTGCTCCTGGCCGCCCTCAGGAGCAGGGTGTGGGCTGCTTCCACCCTTCGGTGGCAACCACTTGCTCCTGCACTCCTCCTTTCTGGAGCTATGGAAAGGCAGCATGTTCTCACTTGTTAGTGGCACAGTAGAGGGAGAGCTGGAGAATCTTGGGAACGGTGGTGGCTGGGAGTGGGCTGCTCCTGCCAGGGTGCTTTATCCTGCTTGTGATTGAGAAATGCCTGGGAAAGATGCTGGATGAGAGTAGGTTGCAGGGATTCTCCTGGCTGTAGCAACCGGTGCCTGTTTTGCTGTGTGACCTCCTGATGACACATGGAGAAGGGTTTCAGTCTGTGTTGATTTTGTATAACCCTAGGGAGGGGGTAGGGTACTTCTGAAAACCTTTGTGGAAAACCAGCATGTCAAATTCCGTGTGCTGTGGGAAATCAGTGTCTGGCCCTGGGGAAAGAGGAGAGAGACCAGAGCTGCTGCTGCAAGTCGTCTTGAATGTTGTGTTTCGGTACGACTTAACTGTGAGTTTTTCTTTTTGACGTGCGTTTAACTAGAAGTTTTGTGTGGGTTTAACTAAAATCTCTGCATGTTTTTGTTCTGTACTGTAGCTAAAACTACTTGGGGGTTTCTTTTCCATTGGGATTGTGTCTTTTATCTGTGTAACCTGCAGAAATACCTGTTTGTGTCTTGCATTTCAAAACTCTGACTTAATGCTCTCTGAGAGAGGACTGCTGTCTTGATTGCTGTTGAGTATGGAATTCCTACACTGGCATCCATACCTGTACAGCTTCTTTCTTGAGGATGCTTTTCAAACTGATCCTGTCATATTTGGACTAATGATCAGCTCTACAGATACTAGATATGCTGAAGCAGTGTTGGACTGTGGGGAGTGCTGGAAATAGTCCCTTCCTGGTAACATGGGTCTGATGTGGGTGCTGCTTTGTGTACTGGAAGTTCCTTTAGCAATGCAGTCTGACAGGGCTGCAATTGACTTTGTCCTCAGTGGGGGCCATGTTGGCCCAAGGTCTAAGCTTCAGAACCCTTGAAAGACAAAGTTACAGTGGTAGTACTGTGGTAACTCCAGGGGTTCACCCGTTTTAGGTCAGGGTGCAGTACCACTTGGCTCATTTGGCCTTTGATTTATGAGGCTGTTGGTAGGTTCATTAAAACTAGTCAAATTGTCTCAACTGCTGCTCATGACATTGAACTCGTGTGTGTTTCATGGCACCATTCACTGAATGGTCCCGAATAAGAAGTTAATCTGCCCTCTGAGGTGGTTATGTCTTGAGTCTTACCATCATTTTAGTCTTCTCAAGTAACTTTAGGTACCTGGACATCCAAATGAACCTATTGACACTGAACCTGTTCATGTGCCAAGTGTTGCCTCCCGCTCTTCTAGTCACAGGCATGTGACCCCTTCTTCCTCACCAGCAGCTGAGTTCCCTGTTGTTCTGCTACTGCAGTTCTACAGTAAATGGCTGAGCTTTGATAATCTAATAAAGTTGAAGATGTTGATAGCCGTATCTGGATGTCCTCAGTTCCTCAATTTCCCACCTTCCAAAGCTTGCTTCAGTCTACATCTTAATCTTTTCATATCCTTTTCTCAAATGGGATTCCTGTAGCATAACTATCTTGTTAAAAGCTGATGTGTCTGCGTGGGCTGTCTGGGCTACTGTAATGGGGGGAAAGAAAATAAGAAACTCCATCCGTCCAAGCAAGGCAGTACCTACACATGCCTCTGTCACTTGACAGGAAGCTTAGATTGCAGACTGTCTAATTGTTGGTTACATGAATCCCACCAATGCTTCAGTTTCATTAAATGTGCTGTGAAGTGCTTTCATCTCAACTTTTTTTTGATCTTAACAGTCAGCAACGGTTTTTTAACGTGTGTGGTTGGTTGGTTTTTATCTGCTGAAGTTTCTGATGAAAACAGAGGTAATTGCCGGCTAGTTCCTTGGGATTTATATCCAATGTTGATGTGTCCGGGACAACATGGACCAGAAATCTGAGTTCTCTGGAAGATCTCAGGCTTTTTATTCCTACTTCAGTGAGCAGAGATGCTGGCAGTTTGCATGGAAGTGGACTCAAACTCCACTGCGACAGTGTTAGACTGCTCAGGCATAGTGGCCATGTGCCATAGGGCTTGTGTCCCAGCGCACTTGAGGCCTTGACCAGCTGGAGAACCAGGGGGATGTGGCTGCCTGGGTTTGGGGCCTGGGTGTTCACTGGAGGCTGCTGCTGAGTGCAAGGAGCAATGGACAAAAGTCACAACAGGAAAAATCCCACCTGGGTACTGGGAAGAGAACTGCAAGGGAGGTGGTTGGATGACTGGAACAGAAATGCAGAGAGATGAGGAATTGTTGGCCTTAGGGTAATGAGAATATTTCTAGAAGAGAGCCGAGGCAGCCCAAGTTAACATAGCCTTGCTGTGGGATGCTAGAAGCACAAGCTCCATGCTCCACGGCCTACTTTAGTCTTGCTGTTGGTCCTGGGCTGGAGGTCCCAATTTCCAGTGTGGGTCAGAGCTGCTGTCAGACTGACTAAAAGGCCAAAGCTGGATGCAGGACTGGGGGGGGATGGGGGTTGTCTCATGAGAGCAGAGCAGTGAGAGTGTTGGAGAGGGACTTTTCATCAGGGGCTGTAGTGATAGGATAAAGTGTAATAGGTTTAAACTTAAACAGGCGAAGTTCAGGTTAGATATAAGGAAAAGGTTCTTCACTGTGGGAGTAGTGAGGCACTGGAACAGGTTGGCTAAAGACATGGTGAATGCTCCATCCCTGGCAGTGTTGAAGGCCAGGCTGGACAAAGACTTGGGCGAACATGGTCCAGTGTGAGGCATGCCTGCCAGTGATGGTGGCAGGGTTGAAACTGGATGATCTTAAGGTCTCTTCCAACCCAAACTATTCTGTGATTCTCTGAATGCTTTCCCTTGACCTGCTGGTAACGCTGCTGCTGCTGCAGCCCAGGACAAGTGCATACTGCCGTGTCATGTCGAGCTTCTTGTCAGACAGTACCCCAAAGTCCCTCTCCTCAGGGGTGCTCTCAATCCAGTCTCTGTCCAGCCTGTGTCTGTGCTTGGGATGGCCCAGACCCAGGTGCAGGACCTTGCACTTGTCCTTGTTGAACCTCATGAGGTTTTCATGGTCCTGATGTTACTCTCTAGCATAGCCCTTTTCAATATTGTGGTCAGATGCTTTGTCGCAGAATAGAGGTGAGATAGTGGGAGCTAGAGCAGGTCTTTTGCTAAGGTGGAATTGCTGACTGTGACCACTTTTGCCTTGGGAAATGGGTTTATTCCATGAGAACTGAAACAGGAGTCTGTTGTGTGCCTTGCAGGAGAGCATCCATTCTCAACATCTTGAGGCACAAGGCCTTTTGGCTGGAGGTGAGAGTTGGCAAAATGCTAGCTTCAGGCTTTGTTCTTCTTGCAGGTGAGGTATAGCTAACCTTATTTTGGTATGCAGCAAGCTGAAGAATCCAAACAAGTCTTACAGCCTCCAGTGTTGCCCTGGGAGAAGCGATGGTTTGGGGTAACAGTAACTTTTTTGCCTGGGTCTGTTGTGTGACATTCTTCCAGTTTTTTCCACCCTTTCAAACATGCATAATTTTGTTTCTCAGCTCTTTCTGTGAGTTCAGTTTGAGTGTCACAGTATCAGTAATAGCTGAAAAAGGTGATAAAACTGACTGATAAAGTATTGCCTTTGGCCATATGTGGCAGTAGGCCTTTTTTTCTTTCCTTTTTTTTTTTTTTTTTTTTAAGTCAAGCTTTTTTCCTTCTAATTAGCCTGACAGCACTGCCATCTATCTTCTCACCCACTGGAGAATGTAGAGGTTGGGTAGAAACATCTGATGTTATGGTACTTGGTCTCCTCCAAGAGTAGGGAGTTGGAGGACCTTTCATGGTCACGCTGTGCTGCATAGCTCAAGGTGTGGAAATTGTCTAATGGATTCCTAGAATGTGTGTAAACCAAAGGGAAGTACCTGCTGCCGTGCTTTGGGTCTTTGAAATCTGTGTTTCTTGAAGGTGAATAAAGCTTTTTCTGAGACTGAGGTATTGAAGTGTAAGTTGATACTCAGTAACTGAAGATATTGTAAATCATGTGACTGCTTCAATTAAGTATGCATTAAATTATATTAATGTAGCACAAGCAATGGAGCTTCAGAGTTGGAACTTACTACATTTAACTCTGGACACAACGCTGTTCTTTGGAGACCGTGTAAGAAATAATAGGTGTGTCCTTACCCAGCAATTCTGCAGTGAAAGTTTTACACAGAAAGGGCTGGGTCACAGCTGATGTCAAGCCTTCTTTTAAATGGGAATGATGCTAAGATAGCATCTCAGACTGCAGGCCTGAGTGCTTTAGTAATGTCAGTGTGCATCTAATGCCAGCAGTGACACTGCTTGCTGCTGTGGTACAGTCTGGATAGCTTGGCTTAATATACTCTCATAAGTAATGGTAGTATTTTCTGTTTGTAGGGAAGGAAATGTGGCTGCCTCATCCCTGGCAGTGTTTGAGGCCAGGCTGGACAGGGCTTGGAGCAAGCTGGTCTAGTGGAAGGTGTCCCTGCCTGTGGCAGAAGGGTCAGACAAGATGATCTTTAAGGTCCTTTCCAACCCAAACTATTTGATGATTCTATGAAACCTGGTTTTCCAGCAGTGAGAGTAGAAGCAGATGCTTTCTTTTCAGTGATTTGGAAAAGGCAGCTGGCAGGCTGTATCACCGGAGAAAGCATTTGAAAATCCACCACCTGGCCCCAGTAAAGCTGCATCTGCTTTGAAAAACTTCAGACATACTATGAAGTGTATAAAGCATTACAAGCTTTCACTTCCCGAATATTCCTAGTAACTGCATCATGCAAAGGAATGTCAGAATCTGTTTGGAAACAACTGGAGAATCTCCAGCTCCTTGGCTTTGCTGGTAGAAGTTGGAAATTGTAGTGTGGCTTGTTCACCTGTGGCAGTGTTTCAGTGTATTTAGTGGCTTTTCTCTGCTAGTGTGGCCTGGAAATGTAAGGGATGGGCTCCCTTCCCCTGGAAGTTCTAGCATTCCAATTCTTGAAACAAGAGGGAACTGATGAAAGCTTCTGGACTGCAGTAAGTTGGAAGCTGAGAAGGCAGAGGGCTGCTGGGCTTGTCCGAACTTCTGACTGTAATGAGCTGAATCTTTTTAATGACCTCCAAGATGTGGGACCTTACTTTTTAGGAAAGCTGATGCTTTTCCTGAATGAATCTGCTTCGCTGTGCTTGTGTTACAGCAAGTAGTGACCAATTTCCTGTTTCATAAAAAAATAACTAATATGAAAGCAGATTCATGGACTGTATTTATTTTCTAGCTGACAAATACAGCATAAGTAGGCCAAGACATACGTGAAAACTGATCTCATCATCTGTAATTGAAGTTGAACATACCTAGTGCACATTGTTGGTGGTTTAGGGTAGAATTCTGATTAGTTGTGAATTTGTGTGTGGGCTGTTGACTTTCTGGAACCCAGACCTTACCCTGCCATGATTTGAGGTGTGGAACCTGATGGGCTTCACTGACAAGGAGTTCCCAGGCACATGGTGCCCTCTCTGAAAATCCATCCTGGTAGAGGTGGCTGGCAAAGCGCTGCTATGTGCACCAGGAGTTTATTGAGTATATTAGAAAATGGAAGATGTAATGGCAGAGAATTAAATCAGCCCAAGAACCTGGAGTTAACTGTCACTGAGCAGAGGTTATGGTTTCATGGGAACAACTCTGAAGTAAGTACTGTTTCTTTCCAGAGCTTCATTTCCTTTATTTTCCCCTTACTACCTTATGAATAAAACCCTTATTGTCTCTTTTGTCTCCTGGTATGCATAAAACATCACTAAAATAGTTCCTTTGTTCATTTTCTTTTGTTTTGTTTGTGGGAGACTTTTGTAAGGTTTAGCTGCTGGAATAACAAAGTGATAAAGTTTCTTTTTTCTGGAAGAAGTAGTTGCTTGTGTTGAAGCTGTGCGTGGTCTTGCAGATAGAAGTGGCAGTGTAGGTGGTGTCAACAGGAAGCTTTAGTTTTCTTTCCAAGCAGGATTTTTTTACATTTAAATTTGACCTGTACTTTCACATGGTAGCTGAAGCTCCTTCCCTGGGTGAAATATGGTTAAGTGAAGAGAGAACCTCTGGGGACACTCACTGGTTTAGCTCCTTGCTGTCTGTGATCACCTCAGATCTTTCAGCACAGTGTGCCACTTTGAGCACTGCTCAATACCAAGTGTTATGGGCTAGACAAAAGTCACACTAATGCATAATAAGGAGAAGAAGGCAGCTTCGGAGGAGAGGATGAGAAGGCTTTGTGATTGGTTCTGGCCTGAAAAACGGTTTCTGTCCCTATTGTACGTGACATGTTACTTGTGCTGAAGTGAGACTCTCTGAATCATAGAATAATAGAATAGTTAGGGTTGGAAAGGACCTTAAAATCATCCAGTTCCAACCCCCCTGCCATGGGCACAGATGCCTCACACTAAACCGTGATACCCAAAGGCTCTGTCCAACCTGGCCTTGAACACCACCAGCAATGGAGCATTCACAACTTCCCTGGAAAACCCATTCCAGTGCCTCAGCACCCTTACAGTAAAGAACTTCTTCCTTGTATCCAATCTAAACTTCCCCTAAGTTTGAACCCATTACCCCTTGTCCTCTCACTACAGTCCCTAATGAAGAGTCCCTCCCCAGCATCCCTATAGGCC
>JANRGW010010138.1:0-19129 GCA_024733675.1 Psilopsiagon aymara
AGCAACAGACACAGTGGGCCCATGCGGGTGTGAGTCCGTTCCCCCTTGCAGCATCGGGCCCAAGCTCCCTATGCACGGCCCAGAAGATGCTCCCATCAAAGAGGCAGCACCTCAAGATCCACCGGGCCCATGCGGGTGCAAGACCGCTCCTGCTTGCAACGTCGGGCCCAAACTCCCACCAAGTGGTGCAAAAGACGCCGTGAGAGCAGCTACACGCCAGCACCACGTGCAAAGAGGTGCACACGTGGACAGGCTGTGTCGGAGCTATCCCAGCGCTCTCAAGCACATGCTAGCAGCTGCTCCAGCAATGACAGCCAGAGGTCATCGGGGTCCTCCTGCGGCTCTCCAGAACGGGACAGCAGCAGCCCCAGCACTGACAGCCAGGAGGCTTTATAGCCACGCCACAGCTCCTTGGCACCAGACACTGGACTGCAACAATCGGGCCATGCCACGGCTCCCCAGCATGCTCCCAGTTGAACTGTCACACCCAAACTGCCTACACACAGCTCAGAAGACAGCAGGAGAGAAGCCAACCGCCAGCACCACGTGGTAAAAGGCGCACCCACAGCCAGGCAGTGAGGGGCTGTCCCAGTGCTCACCAATACCTGAGACCAGCAGCCCCAGCACCAGCAAGCAGCGGCCATCGGGAGCATCCTCTGACTCCACAGCACTGGAAAGCGGCAGCAGCTCCATCCCCACTATTAATTCCAAATAACAAAGAACTCCAAGTATTAAGAGCCCTCTGTTTGAATTCAGTGCCTTAATGCAGAAGTCTCTTTCTTCAAATCCTACAAGTTATTTGCAAACAAAGATCACACAGAATTTTTTCTGTTCTTCATAAAGCTCAACAGAATTAAATGTCAACCATTTATTTTCCAGCATTTTGTTTATGAAATATTTTAATATCTATGCTTAATATACAGTCTACACATGGCACTTACTGGCTGACAATCAAAACATGAGGCACAGAAATCTAATACAAGCTTTTTTATTATTGAGAGCTAGCCACATAGACACTGAACTAATCCAAATTTTTCTCTGCTAAATTGCTAGAATCCTATCTGACAAGTGCTCATGTTCCTACTCAAATACAGTGGGGGAAAAAAGGGGGAGGGGGGGAGGAGGAGAGAGGAGGGAATGTAGAAAAAGCTAAACTGGAAAAATACCCAACAATAAAACAGCCATCCTGTGTTCCTTACCAAGCCACACAATGAGGAAATCCTCTTCAAAACTAAGAAGTTACAAAAATTAACTTAAAACAGTCTTGCAAAATTCCAGTCGCCTACTCTCCTGAGGCAAGTTTTATTTTTACTTCTTTTCACTATCATTAATCATCATAGGGAAGAGTAGAAGAACAGATTTTGTCTCTTGGTGGTAGATTTGCAAGATACTGTCACACAGATCATTTCACAGAATTCTGCTGGAACCCTGAAGTAGAACACGCACCCCTTGGTGTCAGCACTCAGTCTGGGGATCAGACATTACACACAAAGGTGTGGTACGCTGTCTTGACACTAACAGTGATTCATGCAACATGGCAACTATTTGGATTAAATATCTCCCTTCTCCTCCCCCCCCCCCCTTTTTTTTTCTGTAAGAGAAAAGAGAAGTAAGACCTGAAACTGAACTGGTTTGATGGACAAAGAAGGATCATCTAAAACTTGTCCAGCCACCATTCTTTATTTCCAGTATTCCAAAGCTCTTTCTAGGCTATACACATCACTTACCTATTACACAGTGATCTCAAAGAGGTATATTAGTACAGACAACTGGTTACTAAGGTAACAAGATGTTACTTTAAACCAGCAGCACTGCCACAGCTCATCAGCTTCACTTATTTCCTTTCTTTGCTCTCCTCAAACTATGCACAAACTACAGACTTGCTGTGTAACAGAATATATACACCAGAGCTACACTTCAGTCTCTCCATTCAAGCTAATGAGAAAAAAAAGGGGGGGGGAAGGGTGTTAGATGATGCAAGCATTTAAACTCTATTTAAACTCTTTGGACTGAAGTAGTTTCATTCTTAACTCTATACTAAGAATATGAAAGTGGACTGAAATACAAGTTTTAAAGTGTCTTCTCACTAGGAACTATTTTGTAATTAAAAAAACACACTGCACATTGAAACTATTTGACATGACAAAATAAGATGGCAGAGATACTTTAAACTTGAGAGAGAAAACATGGTTAAGTTTCATTGACCGAATCTTGACTGAAATATTCCAGAGGCAGACTCATGTTTGGAAATAACAGTTGACTGTACTTGGGAAAAATTGTCAAGGTTACCCAAAGTCGAGCGCCTCCAAGATACTGATGCTGCTAATAAACAAATTGCATGTCACTATTTTTGAAAGCTTGAGCTTGTAAGATCTATGTATTCTCAATGTCTTTTATGATTACAAACATCAGCTGCTAGCAGTAGCTTAAAAAGCCATAGGAAACAAAGCCATCAGAAACATTTACAGGAGGAGGTCACCTACAACAATTCTCTCCTCCAAGCAGGATCAACTCCACCAAAACCATTCCTGATGTGTGTATCTATCCAGGTCTTCAACACTCAAGAGTAATGTCTACTTCTGCATCTCTCTGAGGCAATCTGCTGTCACGCACTGTTATCCTATTAGACATTCTTCTTACTGTCCAACTTCAAATAAATTGCTGCAGTTCAAGCCCAAGTTCTTATCTTCAGAGTGCATGTCGATAAGCAAAAAAATCTTTGTGTTTTCTACATGTAAGAATGAAAAAAGCTTTTTTGCCTAGAAGTGTGTTTTTCTGTGCTCCTTTAGGGTACAGAATTGATACAACCTTTGTTAGGCAGCACAACTGACCTTCCAAAACTGCAGAAATACAGCCTTGGCACTTTGGCACAAATTACTCCGTGATCAGAGTTAGAGCTTTAAAATAACTCTACAATTCAAGATAAACAGAAAAGATTGATTCCATTTACAGCCTAAATAATTTAGTTATATAAACAAACAATTTACTAGGGTTGAATTATTTGCTTCTATGCTAATATGGGAAGAGACACTCAAAAGAAAGAGGATCCCATATTCAATACCAGTTGGAGATACACTCTGCTCAGGTAGCGTATTCCCCCAATCTCTGTAGGAAAAATAATTCTCCTTTTGTGGTCAGAACATACAAACAGGATTTTGTTCAATCAGTCAGTATTTGAATAAGAGCTTAAAAAAAAAAAGTGTAGGAGGTTCATCCACTCTCTCTCCTTAATGGAAAAAACGAAACAAAAAAATAAACCCAAACAACCAATATTATATTTTTAGCTTATATGCCAGGGTGGCACCATCTTCCCTACTGCCTGCCTGAACATAAGTCTAACAAATCACAGCCATGACCTGCAAACGATCTGCAGTGGATTCCTAACAGAAGTACCTCTCCCACTGAATTTCCCCACACCTTTCATTTTTTAAAATAACCACTCAACAGACAAGAACCTTCTGCAACAGCTGCCTGTCACAAGAGGTAAAGAAAACCTCCACTACTGAGGTTCACACTGTCCTCACAAAATGAGCTGGATGAAGCATATTATCATCATTATATTCATTTTATAGTCTCTCTTCTGTTAGCTACATCTGAACTGAAATGAATGAAATTCCGCATGCAGACTGTCAACACCAATAACAATTGTGTTTATCTCGTATGTTTACAGCCCATGCAAATCCAGAAACCCAAGTTTCGTATTTGCTTAGTTAAGAAAATAGTCTTCCTGTCATCATCTGGAAAGGCTTCATGATACTCAAGCAACTAATTAAAACCAAAGCAAAATGAATATATGTTAATACTTAATTTAAAATTTCCAAATTACATAGAGCAGAATCCAAAATGATTGAAAATAGATTACATACTTGCATTCCCATTAATTATAAAGAAGACTGTACCAAACAAACTCATCTGCTGCTTAAATAAAACCAGAGTAAACCAAGCCGAGGTTTTGGACAAAAAAGTATTTCCAATGAAGCTAACTCAGCCTGACTTTATTACTGAAGTTTTAATTAAATTCTATATGGTCTTCAGTCATTTTATGGTACTTACTTTCTTACTGAATCAATTGTCACATTATACATTTGGAATGCTAACCAAAGCGCTCAGCATCTGCAGTACTATTATTTCATTATTATTATAATCTAACGTATTTGTTCTGTTTGAAACCCAGGGAAATACTCTGCCTAGGGAAACAGATGGCTTTTTAAATTTTTGTTGCTATTCCAGAATCTTTAAGTCACCCAAAATGCATCTACTTGAACATGATACTGCAGTTATTGCAAAACATCATCTACATGTTCACTGTTTAATATTTAACAATCTGGATACCATTCCTGTTTGGAAATAATTCTACTAAAGACAGAAATCATTGCCCTAAGCATTGCTATAATAAATAGATTTGCCTTTTTACAATTTATCATGTCATGACAAAAAGTAAATGACTCATTTAAAATTAAATAATGTATTCAATCAGTGCAAATGAAGTTCAGCAACTCATTCTGAGCAATGTTAATTACACAGGTTATCAATTACATATCACTTCACTGCAGTTCTTGTAAATCCTTTGTTAACATCCCATCCCACGCATTCCTAAGGGGCAGAAGGATTTGCAAAGCAATTTTACATCTTAATCATTTTATATTTTAATGAGATGTAAAATGTCATTACACAGTACAAATGTAAGCAGCAGATTCTTTAACAATACAGACACATGTACGGCAACCTAGAAAGCCAAGATTTACTTGCTTTTCTACACATGATAAAAATTTTGTGCACTTCTTGCTTATTAAAAATTCACCTTTTCTGGTGAAAAAAATCTTCTACAATGCCCATAAAAATGTGGTAAAATACTATACAAAATATCACAAAAACTTCAATGGTGAAAGACAAAAGGAAATTTGAGCAAGCTACTTCAACGCCAGCAGTTACATTGCTCATTTAATACACAGTTCTCTCCAGCACTTACGTATCTCATGGAAAACATTTCCCACAGAAGGCACAAAGCTATCGTAACAGCAACACAATCCTATGAATGCATAATATCTATAAAAAGCCAACTCTTCTTAAAAGGACTGATCACTCAGATGGTCGAAACAAAAACATCATTTGCCTCTATTCGGCACTCTGATCCAAGCTGCTGAAGGGTGAGTGAAAACTGAAAGTTGGCCCATTAAACAGTTAAGCCTCATTACGAAAAGCTGCTTATACCAGGTATCATTAACATTTCAATAAATACCACACCCATTTACTGTATAGCTTTACGGCATTTTTACTTATTCAAGGACATTAAGTTGCTTTTCCTCACAATGAGTAGTATCTTATTGATTAGGCTTATAGGCATCAAGGTTTGCTGTGACTAAAACTATCACTTAACCCCAAGAAAAGCTGACAGAATAAGGGTTAAAAACATTTCTTTAATTTTGCCATCTGCTGCATGGTCCTCAAAAATAATGAAAATATGCAAAAAAATTGCCTATAATCTGAGAGAATTCATTGAAAATGAAAATCCCAGATGATCCTTGAGTGTGAAACAGAGATACTGAAAGTTTAATATGAAAGCTGAAGTTTGAATAAATATTAGTTTGGTTTTTTTTTTTTTTTTTTTTACTAAGATTTATATCCAATCAGAGCTTCAACATTTCTATTACAAAGGCTGAAGTGGAAAAAAAACCCAAACCAAAACATCTACAAACCCTTCCTCAGAAATACATTTCTGAAAGATTCACTGATATCAAAGACTTGTACTTCTGATTTTCAGAATTTATCATGAGACAACAAAAACAAATAATAAAATAACTGCAAGCAAAGATCAGGAAAAAAAAAAACCAAACCCCCAAAAAAATAAAAGCAAAAAGAAATGTAGTGTAAGGCAACTCCTATGCATGAAAACTAGCACCTTAATCCTGAAGCTTACATAACAGGATAAGTTTGGAATAATGTAACATTCAAAGTGATTACAGTACCAGAATTAAGTCTAGTTAAAAGTTATTTGCCATATACCTGATTCAATACAATATACAACTTGAAGGTCTGCAGTGGCAATTTTCGTTCATCAGTTCATGGAACACTGCATCAATAACCAGCACAGATCATGCAACTGAAGGCCCGCAAGACCATCAGTCAGAGTTGGATCTCAAATTCTCATATGGCATTAGTGAAAAAGAAATAAGAGCAGCTTTTGAACTGCAAAACAGATGTACTTCAGCAGTGAAAAACAAAGCATAAATATGTACTTTCGGAAGAAAAAAACATTGCTAAAATTACCTTTTCTTAGCTCAGATTGATGACCAAAGCATCTTATATTCTTGGAAAAGTCTTCACTTCTATTTTCATTGGCAAGGAGTTTTTAAAAACGTTTATGTCAAGGCAGAAAACTATGCCCACACAAAAACGTTCAAACCAGACCTAGTGGTAAGTTCAATCTGCATGATTTTATACATTCATTTATATACCTTCCATAAAAAGTCTCCTGTATCATTTATTTACATGATGTAAAAACATCAGCAAGTGTGCAAGACTAAGTGCTCTATTTGTGTTACATGCATTTGCCATTTGAAGAAAATAACTATGTATTGTTATATCAAACAGTGAAATATAATAGCAAAAGAATGAAATATCCCTGTGACCTAAAAGCAAACAAACCATTTTGCCTCAAGAATTAGCTCCCAGCTCTGCAAAGCTCACCTCATATACAGAAATTAGCAAACTGGTTAGTTGCAGGGGTCTATAAGGATTTAGTTTTCTTCCTTTTCCCTTCTCCCTCTGATGTAAGTGGCATTATTCCTTCTCTAGTTTATGCTGTGACACATACATTATAAACTTCTACATCTTTCCATCCTATACACTTGAGTATCTCTTCTTAGCATGCCACTGTCTGTCTGCCCTGGCTCACAAGCAGAGCACTTTGTGGCTGCCAGCACTGGCATGCTATGTATGGCCAACACGGGATATTGCTACAAAAGAATAATGGTAGCATTCAGCAATTGAGTTTAGCAACCTCCAACTTAAGAGAGCTTACCTCCTCTTCCTCATAAAAAGTTGGAATACTACTAGAACATACTAGCATTACATTAGATTTTGATCATTTATATTTTAGTTCTAATGTATCAAACCCTTCCTTAAATAAAATGATGACTGTCATCATTTACTGTTAGGATCCCTTTCTACATCCCATTAAGGCTAATTCCAAACAAAACAGAACTGAATTATTTAGTACAAAAAGTTTCCATTATTTATCCTTTCATGAATCATTTAAAGACTTCATGTCAGCAACCGAAAACATTGCGTTGATCTCACGAAGAGTAGACAATATATTATGCATGCTGCCCACTGATTTATCCTTTCAGAAAGTCTCTTACAGGCCACTTACCAATACTGGCACTCACTGCCTAAAGTAAAAATAGAAGTGGTTTTAGAATATATAAATAATAATTGCTTATGGTTCAAACCAGCAGGCTGTTAAAACCAATATCCCATGTGACATCAGCTGCTACCAGATGCTTCAGAGAAATGTATTCTTGAATGGACTGTTCTGAAGCAGTACATCCATAATTGAAGACTCTTCCAAAATTCTTTCTTATGCTGGCTTATCTACAGAAATATCTGGCTTTTGTCATGCTTAATCAATATTCCATGTCCTGCTCTCAACTATGTACACTGCAAATATCTATTCGCTTTGCCTTAAATCCTATTTGGTCTTCCATCAGAATAACTCTGTAGCAACAAGCCTTACAACATGCCTTATTAGGAAGCCAAGGACAAACTGCACATCATGTAACTTCCATTAGACACTCCAACAGGCTGCCCACACAAGTAGCAGATGCCCCATCACTGGAAGTGCTCAAGGCCAGGCTGGACAGGGCTTTGAGAAACAAGTAAAAGGTGTCCTTGCCCATGACAGAGAAGCTGGACTAGATGACCTTTAGAAGGTCCCTTCCAACCCAAACCATTCCATGATTTATGATTTTTATGTCTCTGACTTGCTAGACTAAGACCACTAGCAAGGGTTGCCTACAACACAGATCAGAGAGTTTTCTTAAGATCACAACTCCACAAGTTTGGTTCTCTGACAAATTCCTATTTTGATAAGGCAGCTTAACATGTACAAGCATTGCCAACAAGTTCCATGGGATTATCCACGTAAAAATTATTCATGAATAAGCACTACAGAATCAGGATCTCAGCCTTTACAAGAATCATTTTCCCTTGCACTTTTTAACAAGTAACAGAAAAGATAGGATGAATTTTAAATTGTGCTAAGAGTAATTTTATTGCCACTAAAACAATCCCACTTAAATAACAGCCAGTTATTGTCCAATGAATAGTGCAAATAGTTATTTTGTTAGCCAATTATCAGGATGATGACTATTGCATTTTACAGCTTAAAAAAAAAGCCTAAAAAAGCCCCACCTTAACAAAAATCTGACTTAATCAAAACTCTCCAGCAGCAGCAGCATGTACTATGTTATTTAACTGGCTTTACTCCAGTATCTTAAATTTAAGAGTCAGCTTTATGTAGAAATGCAGTAAGTGAAAACTGGGAAAAAAAATCCCACACCTACAGCTGTCACCTAAAATTAAACACAACATTTTTCTCCAAATCCCAAGTGTGCTTTCGAAAAGGTGCCATGTGATCATATTTAGCTACTGCACTGCAGTTAGGAAAATGCTTAATCTACAATAGATAAACTAAATACTTTCATTCAAACATACAAAATAATTAACAAGAGTGAAAACCAGGTATAGTTCTCATCAACTCTCTAAACAGTAATTATTCATTTCACTCTAAGAGTAACCTATAACTTAGGAACTTTTTTTTTTTGCCACTGATATAAATTTGTAACATAGGCAAAAAGAAACTGCATATACTTTGGAGGGCGAAAAACCTCACCCTAAACTTGACTGACTGATGCTTGACAGAATAATTTTATGTAGAGAGATGTGCGCTATTGGAATAGTAAAAACAAGCAGGTGACCTTAATCATCTCCAAGGAGATTGATTAAATGGCTTCAATCCAGTTTAAAATACATAATAGTTTTACTGAGATACTCCGCAAATAACACCACAATATTTCATGCCTGGAACAATTAATTTTTTTTTTTAATAGAACTGTGTCAAATTTTAAACATATCAGTTACAAAGAACCCAAACACTTAAAAAAAGGTACTTACAAATAAGTGTATTCCTAATGTCACACACCACTCCTTATTAAAAAGGTTTTGGTAAGCAAATGTACTTATTTCAACAACCAGGATGAAGAATTAGATTAGATAATTGGATGATATTCTTAAAAATTTACTTATTTTACTTGCATTAACATAGTTATAGAAAAGGATTAACTATTTTTGGCACATACAAAATAAAACAGCATTCAAGAAATTAAACAAAAATATACTTACGAAATCAAAATCTCCATCTTGAGGGACTTTCCAGTTATCAGGAAAAACGTTTTTGGATATGTGGTAAGGTTCATGCATGTTCTGATTACAGTTTTCAGGGCTTTTATTCTTGGAATCTTGTTTATCAAAGTAGTCCATGAAAGACGGTCTTTGAACTTGCGGCGAAGTGGCATTTCCTTAGTTGAAAGAAACAGGAAAAAAAAACCAACCAAAACCCCTTAAAACTATTTACAGATTAAAGATTTACTGCACTACAAAAAATAAACACCATTTATTAATTTTCTTGGATTTTACAGAAACTAATACAGTCATCTGTACGTGGTGCAAGCCTCTATTTATCCCCTCAGGATTCTCTGGTATAAAAGCTCATAGTCGAAGAATGATATTTTTGTAGCAAGATAAAACGTGGAGAAATGTTCAAGACATTTCAGAGTTACATGCACAATTACTATTAGAAGTTACTTCATGCAATATCTATTTGTTGTTATAGAGACTGAATAACAGAAGGTGCTAAGCATCCCTTTGGGTGCTGAATGCCCCTAACTTCAAGGCCTAGTCTACAGGCGCTTGTAAGAAAGCAGCAGAGCTCCATCAGTCTCACCAAAGGTGTGACTGAAAACTTATTTAGAAAAAAAACTTGCAAAAAATCAACCACATAAACTGTGCCTAGAAACTGCTTAATTAAATTTGTTGCCAATAGGGACTCTCAGCAAGTTATGGGATCACACTCTACAGATGGCTGCAAAGCACCCCATCTCCATGGTGTGGAAGCCCTGGGGGATTTTTTTCATCATCTATGCAGCTGCAAAAGCTTCACAAAGCAGACTGAGATCAGTGCGAATTCTCATTCTATTACCCCTTTCATGAAACTAATTATATTTTTTAAAAAAAAGAAAAAAAAACCAACAAAAATCTACAACCCTAAATGACTGAAATTTGTTTTCATCTGTGGGACTTTAAAGCAAATTCATTACTAAACAGAGCAATAAATAAAACGTAAGAAATGCTTTAGTAGTTCTACATAACTGTTACCTCAAAGACTATATTCTGCATGGCACTGACTCATGAAAAATGTACTTGCTTGCAGTGTAACACATTCTGCATAGAGAAATATGAAATGCATTTGCACAAATACAGTATGAAACAGGATGAGAGATGTAACTAAGCTGGAGGGAAAAAATGGAATTTTTGTTTGAACTACTTGTTTTAGCAAGTGAGAAGGTAAACCACGAGAAATATCTTTAAAACGTGTGTTTAACGTGACCACTAGGACTTGCTGATCTTCTCATATGGCTTTACATTTGGTTTTATTAATTCATCAACTGGTTGGGGTTTCCCCCTCCCCCACTTTCCATCATCTCTTCCCATTCCCTCTGTCTAAAAATTTTTTAGGTTCATTCTAATTTTGCTTCATGATTAATAGCAGCCTATTTTTTTCACTAATGCTTACTTTTGTACTCCCACCCTTTACAGCATGTGGATTTACTTGTTCTTGTCTTTCTGCTTTTTCTACATTATTCTGTTCTTGTAAGACTTTGATCTGCTCTTCTACAGTCTTGGTCTAGACTTTAATGCACTTAACACCAGCAACTTCCATTCAACTCTGTGGTGATTTCTCCATTTAGTCTGCCATGTTTCCATATACCCCTTCTCTTCCTCACTTTTTTTTAGCTGGTTTTTCTCTCAGTTGTTGCCATACTCTTTTCTAATCCCAGATCTTAGTTATCTCTACTCACAATCTTTTAACTAATGACAACCACAACCATAAAAACATTCAGTGAACTAAACTCCAGGTTGAATTTAACAGACCACATAGCAGACATCTCTCCTCCACAATCTCCAAGTCTGACCCACTGAACTCAAGACCACTTGAATGAGGTTTCTGGATCTCTTAAGTCCAGGACTGTGAAGGGATAAGAAGTAAACAGCAGGGATGCCAAATAACTACAAAAATAAGCACTAAAGGGCAAAATTGAAAGAACCTAGACTTTAGCAAAGCATACATTTAGGAAACCGATCCAAGAGTAGGTAGTGGTATGAAGGAGGTGGAATTAAAAACAGAAATGCAATGTATTTCCTTAATAGAAACCTTTTATTACTTGCTGATTGCTGCCTAAAACCCCGGAAAGTATTTGTACCAAAAAGATAGGACACCACATTATTGGCCTTTCACAACCAATCTTTTTCTTCTGCTGAGATGGCTGTACTTGTTTATAAGTACGTCTCTAGGATGAAACAAGATTAGCAGTGTCTCTGTTCAAAACTCTTCAATACCAAAATGTTGGCCCATTACAGATAAGATAGACTCTCTCCTTTCATGTAACAGAAAATACTAAAGATTTTCCAAGTGCCAGACTCAAGTTTTAGAGCTATTTATAAATATCTTCCTTATATATATATAATAGTAGATTGCCTAAATCCATAAAACAAACTAACCCTTCCAAATTCCTTGCTATCAAATGCATATTAAGGAAAGCAGACCAACAGGACTGAAATTATTCCAAAATGAGCAAAGCGCATTTATTTTTGCACTTTCAGGATTTGTTCTATTTGTTTCGATAAAAACAAATTAAAAACTCACTTCTGATTTCAGTTCAGTATACAGTCAGCCCATTTAAAAGAATAAGAGCTGCCTTCACTGCAAATATAAAAAACTCACACACAAAACCAGAAATATTCTGCCGGCAAAAGGATGGGACCAGAGGTGTTTCAAGGTTTTTTTCCCCCATTGCCAGAGTAAGCTGATGTAGGTTACACTTTTGTTTTGCAAAATAAAAGGTTATCAGAAGACCATTCTGGTCTGAAAGCACTTCTAACTTAGACGAACAACAGAGTAACAGTTGTCAACAGCCTTACAGAAATGAAGAAATTTAAAAGTATAATACATAAAGATTCCTCTAAGGACAATTAATGCACAACTATCCAGTAAGTTACTTTTTCACAAGTTAAATATTTGCCACAAAAAATCTGCAGCACAATTAGTATCAATCCACTTTTCTGCTGAAAACCACTTGTGCAATAAACTGTTCCAGTCTAGGAAGATGTAATTTTTCCAGTTGCTCTCATTTTTCTTTACTCTTCAATAAAAGGAGACCATGTTTAAAAATGTTTGCCACAGTTTCAACATTTTAAGACTATCAATCTACTTTTTTCTGAATCACAAGGAAATAGCAGAAACAAGATCACCAGCTCCACAGGGCAGAGCAGCTGGGAGTCTACCAAAGGATGTATCTAAGAAACATTTGACTACTGAGAGCTGTGTAACAGAGTGATTAGCAAATTTGCAGTTTCCACATCATCATGACTTATACACTCAAGTCATCATTTAAATTCAGGCCTCAGTCAGTCTTTTGTTTGTTTCTTTTACAATACTTATCAAAAATAATTGCAACTGGCATTTAAACAGAAAATCCACGTTTTTCAACCAACTGAAGCCCTCACAGCCTTTTGAAGGACTGTGAACTCAAGTTTAAAGAATTTTTAATGAGGAAAAGAGTTTGCTGCACAAAACATTGCTTTGCTTCCTGAGAACAAGACTTGTAAAACTGGTTTAGTAACTTTTGTTCTATTTTTCCACTTTCTGGAGAAAAGCAAAAGATATTCAATAACACTACTATTATAAACCCATTAGTCCACTCCAGCTGAGTTACACTTAATTTCTGCTTTCAGCAAAACAAAGAAAATCCATGTTAAGCTAGCATTTTGCAACAGCTCTTGAAGCAGAACTGCCAACATGACAATGTTCTTTGGAAAAAAAAACCAACCACACTTGCAAAAGACGCTACTAGTAGTAGTGTAAATTAACAACTTAATTACCAATCACAGAAAAGGCCTCAAGGACTCAAATAGGTTTGGAAACACCCATCACCTCTTTCCTTACAAATAGGAGTAAAGCCCTAGTACACCTGCATATGGCATCAAGCAAACCATCTTAACATGGGCACAGTAAACGTGCTTGAACAAAGCTACATCCATGAAGTATCAATGCCCAGACTACAACACCACTGAAATCTGCCTGCAATTAAGCTTCCTTGGCTGAAATCCTTTAGGACCTAGGTCACAGGTTGTTATAAATAAGTTTTGCTTCTCAGTTGAAAAACCAGTTGTGGTATTTAGGCCTTTCTAAGGGTTAAGGAAGCATCACTCCAAAGCTAACCAAGCATCCACTTCCTATCACAGAGGACACTATCACATGTCATCAGGCTACCTCCAATTTGCTGGCTTTCTTTTGCTGGTGTAACAGGTCTTGAGACAGTTCACCTATGGGGCAGGAGGGAGGGAAAGGAAGCCTGCTGCCCCAAAAATTATGTTTTTCTGTATAATAAGAAGGAAAAATTGGGTTAAGAAATATGCTCACTAAACCTAAAACACTTCATGCCTTACAGGGGAAAAAAAGTAGTAATACAAAAACCTAACACTTTTCTACATTCTATCTGTCAAATGCCACCCAATTTGTCACTATCTTCCTCTTTTAACATACTTATTACCAACTATGAACTACCTAGTAGATTCACTGAAGTCTGAAGCAACAGTTAGAAACTCAGAATATGTTCAAATGGCAAGAGGCAACCTATTTGCCAGCCCAAAGCAGACAGCAAATAAAAGTTTAAAAAATGCAAAACTGAACCCAACCAGAAGCAGGGAGAGCTTTATGCCCCATCCTTGGCAGTGTTAAGGCCAGCTTGGATAGGGCCTTGAGCAACCTGGTCTAGTGTGAGGTGTCCCTGCCCATGGCAGGGGGGTTGGAACTGGATGATCTTAAGGTTCTTTCCAACCCAAACCATTCCATGATTCTACGAGCGTTAATGAAAGGGAGAAAACAGAATGATCAGAAGTACTCTCTGGTGTATGAGAAAGCCCTAACACTAAGACTTGCTGAAAAGCCACAGAGGGAATGCAAGGAAGCTGGTCTGAACACCAGCCTCTGAACTGAGATATGAAAAAGCTTCTACATGAAAATAAGCACAGCCCAGGCAGCTGAACAAAAGCAGTACTAACTTACATCAACCCCACTCTTTCTTCCACTCCACATTAAACCTCCTAAAATTAAGCTCTGCCTCCCACCTCTCTGTATTTTGCATTTTCTTCCCTCCTTCCAGGTACATACCACATGGTCTCTGCCCAGAGCATGCAAAGGCATACTAAGCAAGAAGCCATAAATGGCTTTTATTGCTACACTGTATATTGTACGTTGGGGTAGGATGACAGGCCTGGTTTTGTTCCAAAACCCAATTTTATCTGGGCACAATTCCCTATTTGTGAAAAAAATATGGTTTTAGTTATTTTCTGTCATGGCTCCCAGAGGCCTCTAAGCATGGGCACTTAAAAATAAAAACTTATTATTGTTTCTTATTTTGTCCTTGAGCAGCAAAACAAAAGGCAGAAGGAAACAAAACACGAAGCTAAACACAAGAGCAATTGAAAAAAAAGTTTGTCATAAATATTCTGTGTCTCTAGGAAGGAGGGTTCCTTAGTTCACTAAGTTTATTTCTCCAAGCTTCTTGCTTGCAATGTCCTATTACTCAGAACTATCAAAGAGCACTTTTGAGCTACCTATTCTGATTTACTATAAATCAAATCACACAAACATCTAGAAAGTCCCCACCTTGCCTATAAAGGTATACTAGGAAAAAGCAGACAAACCCTGAAATCTTGTGTCTTTGTTAAGCACAATGAAGCACAAAATCTGCATCTACCTTTCATGAGAGGAGGGATTTGCATGTCCTTTCCTGGTAACATCTATTTAGGCAGCTATTGCTGCTGCTTCAGTCAATAGCTCATGCATCACAGAAACAGAGGATGTCCAGCTACAGTGGACACGATTTGTATTTATTATCAGCTGAGAGGTGTGGAGGTCCCATTCCTTAATTATTTTTAGTTTTTAATCAACGGCTCTCTAACACAAAATACAAGAAATTTCAGCAAGTGCTGGAACCAAACCTGTTGCGTGACAGCTGAATTATGAAACTATTGCTTGCCATCAGGCTACCTCCGATTTACTGGCTTTCTTTCATTAGTTATAGGTCTCAAGGAAACCTGCTGTCCCAGACCTTATATATTCTTGTTTGACAAGTAAGAAGAATGGGTTTAAGAATTATACGGAGTAAATGCCAAGATGTAGGAAGGTAATTCGCTTTCTAACTACAGACTGTTACTGGAAACAACTCAAAATTCAAGATAACATTACATTTTAAAACCAATGTCTCCAGCAGACAAACAGGACATGGGTAAGAGACTGTAGTGCAAACCTAATGACACTTTTTTCATTTGTTTGGCATACTAACAGGTATTTCTTCCCAGCACATATAAAAACTGCATGGATAGCACTGTATGATCTGGTACACCACTTATATACAATTTGCTTATTAAGCCTGAAGTGATTGTCAGGGTGCACAGAAACTGCACTAAACCCCGCTTCCACCCTAAGAATTACTTTATTATCCTCTACACCAAATTTCCTTATAATATCTTTTCCTTTTTTTCTTTTTCCCATCATTTATCTTTTCCATAACTTGAAATTGATGAGTGTGAGATCACTTGTACTAACACTCCACTAGCCACCCAGTTTAATAGGCAAACATTCTGTTTCAGTCTGAAAACAAATTAGAGCGCATACTGTTTTCATGAGATGAATCATCCTACTTAAACTAATGACTAAAGAAAAAGGTACATTAGCTCTTATTGCTGAGAATTAAAAAAAAACCAAATCACAATTATAGCCTCACTCTGTTCCCCCCCAACAAAAGCCACTGATGATGCAGCATTCTTGTATGGTATGAGAAAACATATTACTGAATGAAATTAAATAAACAACATACTTTTCATGGTCCCATCTTCTTCTTCATCATCATCACTATTTATTACCATGGTCCCTAAGTCAGATTCTAACATGGTGCTGTTGTGTTCAATCATTGTCTGAGCTCCTTCACTCATCGTACTTGTGGCCCTCATGGTACCAGCACTCTCTGAACTGGTCTTCACCATGGTGTGAGAGTCCAGCTCGTCTTCATCCTATAGAGAAACATTTGCCAGAATGCAAGAGATGATTTAAAGAGAACAAAACCAAAGCTAAGAAGCAATCATTTACATGCTTATTCATTAATTTTATATCTTCATGTGACCTGCTGCTAGGTTTACACATTTAGAACTTATAAAGAAACTACAAAATAAAAAGCATTCCACATAAAGGAAGAAAAGCTTTTTTCTTTGTCACAGATGTATGGCAGGATGAATACAATAATGAGTGGCCCACACACCCACTTCATAATCAGCATCTGCTTTTTAGTATCGCAGTTATTTTCACGATCCACTATACCTTCCAGGGTTCCAAAATCAGTACCACAATTTATAGAAAGTGACTTGGTTGTTCTGCAATGGGCTACATCTAAAGCTTTGTGCTGATCACCCTTAACTCAGTATCATGCCCAGCACCTTACATTTCACAGCATCCAGATGACAGACTCATGTTCAATTTAGTTACTGAACAATCCTCAAAAATCGTTTTGGAAGTCAACCTCAGAAACAGAAAACCAGCTCTGCTTACTTCAAATACTTAGCTCTCTTTAAAAAGCCATCACCAGAGTGAGCAAAATAACTTGTTGATACTGTGTAGAAAAACATCTGTAAAGAACATACTTAATGAAATAAGTGGGGGAGCCAGTACCATGAAGAAATACAGTAGCACTTTGAACTTGTGACAAATCTGAACTCTTTCCTTTCCTGTTACACCCTGACACAGCAGACAATTTGTGTTTAGTATACACATACTGCACAAGCCAGCTACATTGCTGGAGTGCTGTTTCCCAAATGGTTGGTCTAAGTAGATCCAGCGAGTTGTAGTTAGTAGTAATACTGATACACCAGCTCTTGAAAATTATTCCATTACACCTCAACTCAGAAACACAAAAATAGATCCAATTTTGATTATAACTTGCTGGCTAATAGCACAACATGCTGAAACCAGGATTCAGACATAAATCTGTGAATAAAATTTCAAATGTCAAACGAATCATTATTTTCCAGATTATAACTTGCAAAAATATTCAAGTTCTTCATTTACATTCCTTCTGGGTTTTTTTTAGTTGTGTTCTAAAACACTATATTTAGTACCCTAACCTTAAAAAAAATATGCTATCCCCAAAGATACAGACGGTTTACAGCTACAGAGCTAGAAGACCGCGCTAGTAAATAAATGAGAGTATTTTGGTACTGCTCCTCCTGGTGGCAATTCTAACTTTCTCTAGTACCCCTTCGGGCACCCCCCTCCCCTGGATCTTGTGCTTTCTACAAGTTGTATTTTTACCTTTCTAACAATGGTACTCAGAAAGTAAAATCCAAAAACATCTCTTTGCATTGCATTTTAAAAGTGTCAGCACACTTAAGCTGTTGTCTCTAAGTGCTTTTTTCAGTACTGCAATACAGTGCAAAACTGACTCACAACGCACTGCTTTCTCTTACTGAGAGCTACAAATGCACATCTCTAACTTACAGACAGGCAAACCTCTGAGTTTAAGACACAGTTACATTTGATTTATAGCTCTGTTTGATTAATATTAACATCCACCTGCAGAGCCATATGGTCCTAAACTTACTAAAACTGAAAGCTGTAAAGAAATAAATGTTTTCTTGAAGCTTAGAAGTATTATTTTGGAAGTTGGTGAAAAAATGTGATGGCTAATATGTAGCAAGTATGGAGTCCTACGTGACCATTTTTTTTTTTATCATCTCCTTCATTACAAAAACCTGGTATTCTCTTTCTTCAGTCAAACCAAGTATCTGAATTCATTCCAATGAACAGCATTTCATTTTCCAGTCTAACAGCGTCAAAAGCCTTCAGCTTGTGTCTCTCAGCAAAGAGAAAAATTATCTTCTAGTACTCAGAAGACTAAGATTCACAAAAGACCACCTCAGAACTGACAGAATAGCTGTCCCAAAAAAAGAAGTACACAACAGTATTTATTAATAGTATTTTCCCTAGATCAGGAATGATGTACTGAGAGAAAGCAATACAAAACTTTCAGGGCCCGCACACGCCCCAGAGTAACTAATCTTACGGGTTAAGACAGATTGCTTCCAGAACCATCATTGCAGCATTTCTTGCAAATATCATAGAATCATATAATCATAGAATAGTTAGGGTTGGAAAGGACCTTAAGATCATCCAGTTCCAACCCCCCTGCCATGGGCAGGGACACCTCCCACTAAAACATATCACCCAAGGCTCTGTACAACCCGGCCCTGAACACCACCAGTGATGAAGCGTTCACAGCTTCCCTGGGACAAGGTATAGCTAATAGCAGTAGAACTATTCTGGATCTGAAAAAAAATAGGCCATGTCTACTGGGGGCTGGTGGAGCTGGTCTGACAACAAAGGGGAAGAATGGTTTTGGTAGAAGGCTTGCCAGACTCGGCAAGGAAACATTAAACTAGATGTGTTGGGGGAGGTGGGCATCATTCCATCCCAAAACACCGAGCCAGTTGCCAGCACCTATAATAAACGCTCAGAATAATGCAGAGATATTCCAGCCACTCCAGCCAATGAGCCAGCTTCATTTGGAGCTCAGATCAGATGCCTCTATACAAACACCCGTAGCATGGGGAACAAACAAGAGGAATTAGAGATGTGTGCACGTTTACGGGGCATGATATCGTAGGTATCACAGAAACATGGTGGGATGGCTCCTACGACTGGAGTGTTGGAATGGAAGGTTACAGGCTCTTTAGGAAA
>JANRGW010010139.1:0-35795 GCA_024733675.1 Psilopsiagon aymara
ATGAGGAAGAAGTTCTTTACTGTAAGGGTGGTGAGGCACTGGAATGGGTTGCCCAGGGAAGTTGTAAATGCTCCATCACTGGCTGTGTTCAAGGCCAGGTTGGACATAGCCTTGGTTTAGTGTGAGGTGTCCCTGCCCGTGGCAGGGGGAGTTGGAACTAGATGGTCTTAATGTCCTTTCCATCCCTGACTATTCTGTTATTCTATGCCTTAAATGACGAGCCTTGCTTCTCAGCTGAACTTAGTAATTCAGGTGTGGCAGCCCACTTCTGTGTCCCTACTTTCATAGTGTCGTCATACAGAGCCATACCACACTGATGGATGTCCTGGTGCCATTCAGTGCCTGCAGAGTGGCTTCTAGATCCTGTGTTGATACCCTCCCTTGCCCTTTTTTAACCTGCTTTCAGAACCTCAGTATCTATAGCAATGTTCTAAGAAAAGCTGTAGTGGATGAAATAGTGAATAGATGAGTAAATTTATCCAGGCTGCTAAATAGTGAGTCTTTTTGGTTTTGGGGGTTTTGCTGTGAGCTTTATATGGCCAAATGTAAGGATCTGAAGTGCAGGTGTAGATGCCTGCATCTGAGATAGTTGTCTGGATTGCCATTATAACCAAGGAGAGTTGTCAGTTTATCTTGTCCTGACATGCTTGTCAAAAATAGGTCTAAAAGTGCCCTGCTTTTCTCTCTTTTGGTTCTGAGGGGATCTTGACATCCAGCTCAGGTGTCTGTATGGCACTGCAGCTGTGTGCATCCAATCAGACAAATCTCAGTCTTATTCAAGGAAATTTTGCAGAATATGTGTAGCCATACCCTCTAAGATACGTACCAGATATGGTAAATAATGAAAGTATCAGTTCATATCCATGCCTGTTTATTTGTTTGTTTTAATTTCTCTTCCACTCTCTTTCATCTGCATTCAATTTTATTCTGTTGGCCTCTAATTTGCTAGACTGATGAATCACTTTCTCCATGGTTAAGTGCTTGCTCATTACTCATTTGTAGATAGTACTGACTGCAACTCTGTATGAAGGATTTAGTTGAGTGGGAGGATTTAAACTTCTTCTTGTAAACATTTGCTAGACCATCACCCAGATATTCTGTGACCCAGCAGTGGTTCACAGACAGCAGGATTAGTAAGTAACTTAAATTGAAGGTAGGCACAGAGGATTCTTTTTGTACACCCTGGGAAACATACATCACTTACTACCTTGCCTGTCCTGCCCATTTGCACAGAGCAGTTCTGAAAGTTGTGCTCTGAGGACAACTGATTATATGTCTAGGAGTCTTAATTCATTATTTGCTTAATATAGCTTTTTAAAGCGCACTAATGGGTATCAGGGCTGCAGAAGTTCCCAGGGACATTGCTTCCCCTGTTTAGCTGCATGTTAAAGCAGCACAAGTGGAAGAACTAAAGCAGAGAGACAGGAAACTGTTAAAACACAAAGACATTGGCACTGAGCTTTCCTTTTCCCTGTCAGAGTGAGCAGATTTCACACACACAACCCTTTAAACCAATAAATCAATGGCAGACTTATGACCTTATTTGCTGTAATGAATCAGTTGTATTGCCATGTTCTGCAGCACATCAGGGAGCAGCAAATCTGATTTCATCAGTGCTCTGCCTGCTTCACTGCTGCAGTGAAGCTCTGTTTAAAATTAAAAATGCATGTTTCAGCTTGATAAGGCATATCAAATACTAACATTTGTTACCTAGTCATACTTCAGTTGGTGGTATTTGATACTAGCCAATAGAAATAGCAAAGTTGTGCGGTCTTTTGAATTTCCCATCTAACATTTAGATATGGCATTTAAAATGTTTAAAAAATGCCAAAACAACTCTAAAGGATATTCCCAGGAAAAAATACAGTCAGTTAACAAATGGTAGCTTTGAAATGTTTTTATTAGCTTGCTAGTGAAAAGCTCTGGCTGCTTTCCTTAAAGCAGTGTGTCGTGCACTCCTGAAAAAGACATCAATATCCTGAGGTTGCAGCTGAGGGTTGCTTGAAGGATCTTGTGTGTCACCAGCACAGTTTTTTACTGGTCTATGAGTATCTGTCTGTACCAAAGACGAAGCTGAAGGACCTCAGTATGTATTTCTGTGAAAAACAAGTGCTATTAAATGCATTTTATGTTGTCTGGAGGTTTCTCTATGCAGGCTCTAGGACTCTGTATCCCTGCCTATATATCTCTGGGAGTAGCTACGAGAAGTTATGTTGCTGAAGGTCTGCTTACTGTCATCGCAGCAGCTGCACTTGCAGCACCATCCTTTAGAAGGATACGATGTGTTCCCTTCTTCATATCAACCAAACAGAGTGTTGGTCTTTAGTAGTTACACTGTCTAGGAGCCCTTGTTATGGTTAAATATAAAGGATAGTCTTTGCTTCAGAGAATTTTAAAGCTAAATACCAAACAAGATGAAAGATGACAAATGAGCACAGACAAAGGGAAAGAATCTAGAAGGCAATTAACAGATAAGATCGATTTTCACCTTCTTCCCCATCCTAACCTCCTGGATTGGCTGTAGGGAGTTACAGAGAACTTGGGAAACAGCATGGACTTCAGATTGTGTAAGTGTAAAAAAAAAACCAAAACATGATTGTATCTATTCCTGGCACATTGGCCACAAGGTTAAATATTCTTTGGGCTGGATTCATCTGGTCCTTGGTGGGTATCTTAAAAACTGGGTAGGACTGTCTAAGCCTCTTTTCTTGGCCTGTCTATAACCAGTGGAGAGAAATAAGCAATTGTAGATCATCACCCATTTCATTCTAAGGAGAGTGATAGAATAGGTTACATGAACTGCACCCTGAAAATGCCTGTGTCTTGCCGTTGGCCGTAGAGGTAGCCAGTGCAACCAGCTTGCTCATTGGCCATCTGCGCCTCTGATGTCTAAAGTGGGGGGAGATTGAACCCTACTGTTCTCCTTCCATGCACTTGTGCAAGGGGAAAATATCAATAGCCTGTAGTTCTTGACAGCTTATTACTAAAAGGCACATGGATGTTTGCATGCACGAAATAATTCCTGAGTGTTGAAGCAGGGAGTGATCCCATGAAGCATTTTCCACTGCGTTTCTCATGTCTGGAAGGAGGACACATGCACCATCTCAATCATTGAACTAGGAGATTTTATTTAGTCTTCTCTCAGCTCTGCATTTTATAACTTAAGCTTAACTTAAGAAATCGGATGGACCACAAAATAATACAAAATAGAATCTTCTACATTTTCACTGGTTTTCAGACCACCTTCCCTGCACTTCCCCTCTCCCCAAATTTACAGCTTAGACCTTTACAGTCTGCTTAGATAGACATTTAGCTTAAATTTGAGATGTAACTGTAACTGAGAAAAGCCATGTAAAGTTGCCGGTGATGAATGGCTACTATCCTGCCTTTTGAGAGTGGTTAAATTTGAGCAATGTGGGTAATCAACTCTCAATATGCAGCTTCCAAAGCACCATAAGATCTGTGTTGATGCATCATTATGTAAATGTAAGCCCTTTTTATTTCTGAAAGACAACTGTATGGAGGTGGGCAACATTGGCCTGCTTTACTTTCCAATATGGCATTAATTGTAACACACTGCCCATTTTCCATGCGCTGAGTCACGCTGATAACCAAGGACCACGTATAATTCCCTTCGTTTGTTGCTCTGAAAGTCTTTGGGAAATGTGGAACATATGCTATGCACAGTTCTTCTGGCGGGCAGGTGGCTGTATGAAGGGATTGCTTAGATGTATGATCAGAAGAGACCACTGCGAACGTGGGAACTGACTTGCTGCACTATGCAGACCTAGAACCACATCTATAAGTTTTGGTGCACCCAGAACGGGAGCGTGAGATTTCATGTCTCCACAAAAATGGCCATGTGGGTGAAACAGGAGTTCCTGCTTCTCCAAACCTGTTCTGAGATGGTAAGTTCTGTGGGGCAGGGTCCATCTCTGCTTGGTTTCAGTGTGGGTTTCTTAGGTGCTGCTGCAATATGGATTGGAAATACAGTGATTTTTTTTTATTCAGCTGAATGACCTAGCAGTCAGGTTTCTCTGTGCAGTGACAGTGGAGAGGGCAAAAGCAGCCTGTCAGTGAGCTTCTGGTAATGTGATAGAAATAAGCTATTTTCTTCAGAATCCCTTTTACAGCTACATTTCTATATCAATGCATTTTTTATTATCAGCACCATAGCCTGCTTCTTGCCTCCTGCAATTTGATCAGAATTTGATGAACTTAAGCATTTTTTCTGCTTTCATTTGCAAGAAGCGAGAAATACAGTTCTATGAAATGTGAAAGCAATTCATGCTAGAAATCTCTACTAATAGAAGAGGTAATACAGTGAGCATATGGAAGTGTTCTGATTTGGGGCTAGAGAAGGATAACAGCTAATTGTCTGACCAATTATTTCTGTATTAGATAGCAAGAGCTGCTGAAATAGCTGGTTGTATAAATGAGACATCCTGCATTATTGATCAGGCTTCTTTGTTTTAGCTGCACTGAAAGTATACATTTCACTTTTACATGGCTGTTTATCAGATCTAAACCTGACATGCAGTGATGCATTCATATGGCTTATGATAGCTTTTTTATCATGAAAAAAGCTAAATACCAAAATATATTTAAAGGCTGCATTGGCTGTGTCTCATGGGCTAGCCTTGTGGTGCAGGAACATACTCATTGGCATAATCAGTTTGATCAGTAGTCCATCTAGTCTAGTGTTTTACCTCCGTTTAATAATAAGCACTTAATGTTTCAGGAGTCCAGCAAACCTGCTTACTTCAACAGAGCAGCGTGGTGTGTAACAGGAATGACCTTGTGAGCTGTTTTAGTCATTATATGAGGTGTAGTTACTTTTATTAATTAAAAAGTAAGGAAAAAGAATATTGAAATACAATTTATAAAGTCCTTGAGGTCAAACCTACACATTAATGACATTTTGTTTGCTGTTCTACTGTGCTGTGACAGTTGAAATATTATCTATTTTGATTTTGTTCGAAGGAATTGGATTTCAAATAAACCTATTCCAAAAAGAAGCATAAAAAGAGAGCAAAAGAGAAGCCATCATCCTCACAGTACCATAAGATGCTTGATAAGATCGCATGATTAAACATTTTGACCTTGACCAGTTGCAGTCTAAAAGGGGGAAAGGGTGTATGTATTCCTTATAATCTTACTGTTTTTCTTCTGAGGCACATTTTTTACTCAGCTTTGGTGAAATAATTCTTATTGCACATATTTCTGAAGTGTCATCATCTGTAATCTTAATTACTTTAAAAACAACAACAAAAAAGATGTGTATTAGTGAACCCTCTTTATGCTATGGTTTTAGGAGAGGCTTTGCAGTCAATTATTTATGTGCAGTAAGTACTGAAAGCCTTATTATCTCAGAATAATCAATGTTTGGCTGAAGCTTGAGAACACTAACAGCTAATCTTAAAAGTCCTGATCCAGTGTAATTTGAAATAAGAGCAGAATTCCCATTGATTTCAAGCGAGGGAGGATGAGGCTAAAAAGTATTTATTTGAGAGATAATTTTAGATAATCAGTTGAAAATATCTGTAAAACCAGAAAACTTGACTTTCACTCTCCGCATAAGATGGTGTGAAGTATTTTGGGAGACTGGAGCTCTTGACTTGAAAATGGTGTTTATCTGTTTTTTCTGTTGCCTTGAGGAGTCTTGTTTAAGAGTGTATCTACTGAGCTGTTGTCACTGTCTCTGGGAATAGATGGAGGGCAACTGGAAAAGTTACAAGCAAATTGGGAAGGAGTAGGGAGGCTCAGTGAAGTATCGAAATAGCTCCATATCTTTTTGTTTAAGGCTCAAGTTACTTCTTTTTCCTTGAACCGCTGTAAAATTTTTCTCTGCAGGATATTCTCTCACTCATTCTGGTGGGGCCTTCTGTTGTTATCTCTTTAGCAACTCTGATAATTTGCCTGCAGAGCAGCCTGTGGTATGTGGTATGTGGGAGCCTCTCTTCTCCTGGGATGCCAGGAAGATAACATGAGAAACAAAGGAAGTGACACCCAAAATGTAAGAGATAGCACCAGTGCTTCAGGATGCATCTGGTGGAGGGTCCAGTGCAGGCTCAGACTTGTGGGTGCTGCGTCAGCTTGTAGGGCAGGGCTGGACAAAGAACCGAAGAGGTATTCAAAGATTGCAAGGGAGGAGAAAGGAGTTTCTGGCATTCGGTGAGCCATTCCATACTCAGATGGGGGCCTGCAGTTTTCTGAGTTGCACAAATGATGAATGATAGATTTTGGCTGCATTTGGAGGAAGTTCTTAAATATGTTTTAATTATTATTAAAAAAAAAGAAAAAGAGTCTGTCCAAATTTGAATTGTGTGTCCATCCAAGCCAAAAATGCTGTCAGAACCTCATTTTAGAATTTGCTTCTTCTCTTTTGTTTTTCTACAAACTATAGGAAAACCAAGAAAGCAAACAGGAATGATTCTGATGGATGCAGCAGTGATAAAACCAAAAGAAGTAGGCTGTGCTCTGTACTGCTGGGATAAGGTATAGTGAACCCTGTATTGCTCTTATTAAAAGCAGGTTTTATTGTGCTGGTAATTTCTGAACAGAAGAATTTATCTTGTGAAGCAAGAGAGCCTTTTCCATTTTGGAGGGTGCCCAGCACTGTCAGTGCTGAGTGGCTAGGCAGAAAAGCTTTCCTCTGTCGAGGCAGCATCAAAAAGCAGCCTGTAGATAAGCAGATGTGACTAAGTAGGGAAATAGGACAGATACCCTGAGACAGCATCTGACAGAGCAAGGAAAGAGATGTGAACTCTCCTTTCCAGAGAAAGGCAGAGAAGGAACTGTGGGGATCCAGCTCCTAGAAAAGAGCCAGAAGTTGAATCTCCGTGATGTGTAAGTGCTCAGCTCACACTGATTTAACTCGTAACAAGTGCTATATTTAGTTTCACTTATGCTCCTTAATGGGGCCCCAGACAAATTTAGGAACATAGTGGCCTGAAATAAACTTGACAATTTTAGCAGTTTGTTGCCTTTTTCCACCTTGGAATGGCTTTTTTTTTCTCCTACAAATAGGAAACAAAATACCGGTCTTGGCAGAACATATTTGATAGCCCAGTTTGGCATACGTATTTACCTTTTCATCCATATACTTATATAAACCATAAAATCATAGTATCAGAGTGTAGCAAAAACCTCTGAGAGTATTGCTAAGTGATGTAAGAATGCTCTGTTTAAAGAGGAGTTTCCCCTTTGCCACAAACCCAAACCAACCAGCCAGTGAGCCACATTCCCTTATTTCTCATTCAGTCACACATCAAGACAGATTTGACCAAGTATTTTCAGTTGGAGATTTGGAGCAGCTAACGTAAGAAATCCTCTTAATAAAAATAAGAGCTTTTTTTAAAGCTAGCTTTTATACCAGTGTAATTCTATTGACTTCACGAGATTTATCTGTAATACATTCTGATAGGAAGAGACTACCATGTTGTGGGCACTTTTAGTTTTCTCTTACGCTGTGGGGGTAACGTTGTCACAGTGCTTGAGCCCTTCTAATGAACAGACTACTTCGTATAGCATTTCCTTTTTACTATTTGATGACATGCTACAATACATAGGTAAATAAGTACCAACTATGAATGTACAATGTAATAATTACATATTTTCCTGATGATGAAGATGGTTTTCAAGGTTTTGTGAAGCATCGGATGTCATCTTGGTGTTCCTGTAGAACTGCAAGCTGGGGCGAGTATGACATGGGCAGGACAGAGCCAAGACGGGGGCACTCTATAAACTTCAGCAATTTTCATCAGTTTGTTTTGAATGACAAGAAATATTAAGCTTCTGTCTTCTAGGGGAATATTTCTCAGAAAACTATGTTTACCGGTAGCTTTCAAATTCCAACCTTATGCTTTTGTTATTAAATGAAGCAAGATTGTAGGGAGGGATATTTTTTTTTCTCTTTTATTAGACCAGCTTGTATTGTTGGACAAAACCCAAACAAGCTTCCACATGCAGAAATACATCTTCAGTTTTGAAACAGAAGCCAATTTCAAGCCAAGTGTAGGCTGGAGACAATTGTTTTGAGGTTAACTTTGTTATAGCAATCTGCTAAATAAACAGAAGGGAAAAAGGTGTCCAGCACCTTGAAGCTGATGAGGATGTTAGTGTAGGCAGATGTTGCAATAGCTGTGTCTGAAATAGCTAACAGAGTCCGGGGATGCTGCTCTTGCTAAAAAAGAAGGTCAAGGCAAGATAGGAAAACTGAGCAGCAGAAATCTGGACAGGTATGATTCACCAAATCTCTATACAGTAAACATTTTGGAAGAGACTGACTGGGTTGTGAATGAAAGCCTTGTTTTCATAGGAACACAATAAGCTATACAGGTCTCTTTCAGTATTGTATTTCCAAGTGAGTGACAAAAACTAGGTGCTTAGAAAGTAATTTTAAGCCTTCTGACATTTAGGAGTTTCTTAAACCTATAAAACATTTGTGCATCTCTAAGGATAGGACAGTGAATGCTCCAAGCTAGTTACCCTGGGCTCTCGATGGTGAAAACTAGGCCCGGAAAAGTGGCTTAATCTTGTGTCAAAGTAGATGTTTAGGGCTATTTCTCTCCATTGAGTATAAAGGCAGTCCAAAGCCAGTAACACAGGTTTAGGCAATTAACTTCTGAAGTGAACTTCTGACATCTGAAGTGAATCTCCCTCAGGTCTTCAGGACTTTAAAACACAATAGAGTTGCAGGAATGGCTCTGAGCACCAACCCAGCATTGTCTGCATTGCCAGAGGCTGTTCCCAGTAGGTGTTTGGATGTGCACCTCCCCTTTGGGAAGGGAAGAGTTTCATGGATGCAAGCCCTGCTGTGCTGCTTGGTGCCAGAAGGCAGAGTGGGACCTTATTTAGCCAGCATCTACGCAGACTCTGTCACTTGAAATTGAGGACTTACGGGTCTCTAAGACTTAAAAATCTGCACCCTGGTGAAGTTTTCAGAAGTGCCTTAATTGCATTAGCTTTATTCTAAAAAGAACATGAGATCTTGCCAGAAATCTTATCTTTATAAAGGTAATCCTTCTGTATTTATCCATACATTCATTCTTTGGGCATTATATTCAAATGAAGATTATTCTTTTACATGTGTATATAGATCACTGCTGCCTTTTATTTTATTATTCCTTGCTAAATCAATGCCATTGCTGTAGAATTGTTTTATGGGGTTTTTTAGAAATTAAAAAAATATCCTTCCAAGAAGCATTAGGAAACCTTAGTAACACTTCTTTTGTGAAAAGAGATTCTGTTCACTAAAGACTGCAGCAAATGACTGGATGCTCAATATTTGTGTTCCCCAGGAAACTCATCCAGCACTGAATTATTGCTTGCAAGCTGACCTTTCTTTCATTATGTAAGGAAAAAATAATCTTCATGAAAGTTAAGTCAAAGATAAGATCAGCATAGGAGGCTGGTAATTACGTAAAGTAATGTTCAGTCATTACAACAAATGTACAGTTGATCCTATGGCTTAGATGTGGGCGAGGAATATGATCTACCTTTACTGTATAAAAGAAAGATGCAACTTTTTCATACTTCAGTTTCAGGAGCTCACATCCAAGCATCAAGGACAGCTTACCTCCAAACGCCGTTCTACAGTTTCTCAGCTGTCTGATTTATTCTTGTTGACCAAAAGAGGTAATATATTTTTAAGTTTTTGTTACTGTTAAAGAGGAGCAATTACATGGTTTTGTCATTCTCTTTTCCTCCTCTACAGAAATTTTCTTCTCCTTCCATTCTGTCAGTTTTTACTTTGAAAATTAACTTTGGGACTAAAACATCAACTGGGGTAAAACTAGTTTGGTAAGTAAGAGAAAACAAGGCTCTAGATTTGCAGCTAAATGATGATGTTTTGTGATTTCTGATCTGGTCTAGTGAGTCTTTATCAGTAACTTTGTGCTTTTCTCCTGGTCAATGGTGTTGCTGTCAAATATCAAATGTTACACTCCCTGTGGTATTAACACATCTTTCAGAGTCTTTATATTACCAGTCATGATTAAATATGTTAAGGGAAGAAAAAACAAATATCTGTTAGTGAATACTGCTCAGTCTTCAGCAGTTTGCTAGCAGGTTACTGTGTACATGACACTGGGGTGCACTTGTAGTTCTTTGTTGCTGTAACGCAGCCATACTTCATGGCCAAGTGTCCGAGAATAAAATGCAGACAATGTAAAAAGTGTTTAACTGCTGTTGGGTATGACAGCACCACCATCACCCTATACAAAAGTATAGAGGGACATCTCAAATTTATGCTGAAAACAATAGGTTATTTCATATAATTAATATGAAGGATGCCCATTCAACAGAATTTGATGGTATGGCTGTGCCAGGACATGGACAAAGAATTAGATGAGGGATTCTGATCCAGTGGAGTTTCACATGAATGTAAAAGCATCCACAGAGTCCCACATGTACTTGAACAGAAGACCTGTTAGCAAATACAGACGATCACCTGGTTTTGTGATGGTAACTGATAACATGGTAAATTATTTACAGAAAAAGGCAAGATATTGTAGCCAATGAGGTGGAACTTTAACTACTGAGAAAGACTTAAAATTACCATCTTTCCACAAAGCTGCTGGAATTCATGCATTATATAATGTGCCAATAGCTTAAGAAAGACCTTATTTAATAGAGCGAAGTAAAAATTTCATTTGGTGAGATGAAACGAGTGGTGTACGCACTGAGTTAGCAGCATGGCAGAGTCAGAAAACCAAGAAAGACCATCGGGCAAAATGGCTGTTGCATTGGAAGAGTAGAGAACATGGATGTGGGGAGGGATGTGAGGAAAAAATTTCTTTACAATAAGGGTGGTAAAATACTGGCACAGTTTGCCCAGAAAGGTGGTGGAGGCACCATCCCTGGAGATATTTAAGGCCAGGCTGGATGTGGTTCTGGGCAATCTGATCCAGATGAAGATGTCCCTGCACATTGCAGGGTTCTTGGACTAAATGACCTTTAAAGGTCCCTTCCAAACCAAGCTATTCATACAGAGGAGGGCCACAAGGATGATCAGGGGACTGGAGCACCTCCCATATGAGGACAGGATGAGAAAGTTGGGGTTGTTGGGCCTGGAGAAGAGAAGGTTGCATGGAAACCTCATAGCAGTCTTCCAGTATCTGAAGGGGGTCTACAAGGATGTCAGAAAGGGACTCTTCATCAGGGACCGTAGTGATAGAAGAAGAGGGAACAGGTTCAACCTGAAACAGTGGAAGTTTAGGTTAGATATAAGGAAGAAGTTCTTTACTGTAAGGGGGATGAGGTGCCGGAACAGGTTGCCCAGAGAAGCTGTGGCTGCCCCATCCCTGGCAGTGTTCAAGGCCAGGTTGAATGAGGCTTGGAGCAACCTGGTGTAGTGGAAGGTGTCTCTGCCCATGGCAGGGAGTTTGGAACTAGATGATCTTAAGGTCCTTTCAAATCCTAACCATTCTGTGATTCTAAGATCATATCTGGGTTTTATTGACAAGTATCTTTGGTGGTTTTGGTATAAGCCTGACAGTCTGACTCAATAGAGGAAGTGCAAAACTGCAATTTCAATTCCCCTTTTGGTTAATGCCATTTAAACAACTTCCTTCTGGGATTGCCTCAAACCCTTGTAATGTACTAAATCATAGCATGTTGTGTTCTCATTAAAATTAGGATGGAGAATGCCACTGTGTCTTCAGCAACAAGCATGAAATCATGGAACAATCAGTCAAGAGTTGTACTATTCCTGTGGCTGGCATCTTGCTGGAGCCGTTGGAGTATCCAGGTCAAAATGCTTAGGATGATGTGCAAACAGGTCATTTGGAAAAGGCTGTCTGTCTTCTATAGGTGCATGAGCCCCTCCAGCCAGCTTCTTACACTCTGGGGTATGTCCCTTTGGATAGAGCAGGGCTTGACATTGAAGTGTGGAATCATGTCCCAGTGCAGGCAAGTCTGCCAGCAGTCACATCCCCTCTGTAGGGCTGGAAAGACCATAACCTAAAAAAAAGCCTTTTCTGCTAGAGAGGGGGATCCAGCCAGTTTATTCAGCACAACTTAACAGATTCAGCTGAGCTCAGCTCAGTTCCCAAAATGTTTGGCAGGACCATAGAAGGCTGTGTATCTAAACAGTGTGAAGGACCACCTATCTCCTGTAGGCACAGATTGCTCTTTTCAAGAGTAACAGGGAGCTGGCAGCTGCTTCTCAGAAACCTGAGAGCCATGTTCAACACTTCTGTGGGGCTACCATGGTAACGGCATCCCCTGTTTCCTTTGCCACTTGTTGACTAACATCAAAGACTCTTTTTTTGCATTGAGATGGAGTTTTGGTGAAAGCCCAAGCAAAAATGAGTAACTACAGGTTGCGTTCAGTTTGTGTGCATGTATACATACATACACGGAACTGACTTTTAAATCCCTCTTCCAAATGATTCTTTCCAGGGATTCCACAATTTCTGTCAGTGTTTTTTCTTCCTAATTGTTATCGTCTGCTTTTAACTCTTTTATCCTCTGTTTTCTGCCCTCATGAACTGACTTGCTGGGCAGGTGGGAGGGAGGATCCAGCACCCAATCCTTGCTACCTGTTAAGTGCAGCCTCGTTGGCCTCTTAACCATTCACTTTAGCTGGGCTTCAGATCAGTCTCTAATCTCTAGTTTTTGATGTCTTAATTAGAAAGACTCTTGTTTCCATTTCTGTGCCTTCATTCATTGCACTGTAGAGCACTGAACATCGATCATGCTCATAAACTTTGTTTCTTTCCACTTTGCTAACCCCATTTGGGCAAGGGCCATGTTCTTGTCATCCTACCTTTGGTCTCAGCCTCATCTGCCTGGGCAGGATCTTCTGATTCCTGCAAGGGTGGAGCTGTCTTTGATTTTGTTTCCTGGTTTCAAAACTACCTTGTAGGGTCTGTGCTCTGCTGCCATCTGAACCATTACCTTTGATTGTTGTATGTGTTGTATGTCTGTTTAATCAATAAACCATAACCTGCTGACCTGGATGTAGCAGCCTCACATCCCCATATATCTCTGTGAATTTCTGCAGTAATGGAGCATCCATCTGCTAAGCAATACTCTCTTTGCACACATCCCAGTGCTTCAGGTTCTGTCTCTGATAATGATACCAGGCAAGTGGCTTCACTCCATGGATCGCCTAAGGTTTGCCTCTTCCTCCAGATGTGAGCAGGCATTATTTGAGTGTTTGATCATTGTAGCAGTCCTTGTAAGGATTCTGCTAGGTAGATGCAAAATCTGCAAAGAAATCTGTTTCCATTACATGAAAGCTATCTTTGTTTAATTATACTTGATTTTCTTCTACCATCTTTCCTGATTAGGGTTGGCACTGCCTTCTCTGAGAAGTATAGCATGCTTAAATAACCTCTAAACTAAATCCCAAGATCAGTTTCTCTGTTGCAGGCGTTATTGCCTTTCTCACTGCCAGTTCATTTTTAGAAATATTTCAGGCCATGATTTGATCTGTCCCTGAAGAATATTTATCATGGAATAGCAGCATTGACCAGTGTATTTAGAAGAATAGAAGCTCATAACTAGTTATGGATTGAATGATTGTTATGTTTGTTTTTAAAGTACAGTAGCTTTCAGTTTCTAAAATGTCGATGCTGTCAGCTTGGGGCCTTATTCCACACATTATGCTCTTGCATGACAATTTCAGTGTTTTAAAATCAAGGGATGAGGTGTCTACGCAGGTACAGAAGAAACTGTTGAAAGGATCCAGTTGCAAGAATCTGGAGATGCCTTCAACACTGCAGTTCAGGCACAGCCCTGACAAGTTGTGGGTTAGCTCCAGCCATATCCTGCGGGGATGATTGCAGAGGTGGAGAGGTCTGCATGATCAGATAAATTCTGAGAAGGCAGATAAATAGTTTGGTGACTAGGAGCTGTAGGCTTGGGATGCTGCCTGAAGTGCTTGGCTGAAGCCAGTCAGGAACAACTGAAGCCAGTGAACCAGGTGCTACTGCACAGCCACAGCCATGCACCCTCTCTTCAGAGTGAAGGTGAGTAGCATGTGGACCAGAGTACCCTCACAGGATGATCTGCAAGGGCAGAGAAAGTCCCCTACTGAAATGTGCTCTATGTCTCAGCAATAAAAAGAGCCCGAAACAAAATCGTTCAAGGCAAGGCTGTCCCTTGGCCAGCCACATCGGGTGAAGGAGTGCTGCTGTCCCTGTCACCTTCCTCAGTTTAGGATAGAATACTTCAAAATCTCTTACATGACTCTTTTTTCCACGCTTCACCATGCGGTATAAGTAATTCCTGTTCATTTCTAAAGGAAGGGCTCAGGTCTATGCTTTGGAAGGAGATAATTTTTAAGGTGAAAATTCTGTTTTCTGAGTCGGAGGCTGGACCAAAATGGTCCTTGATTGGGCACAATGAAATTGTCAATACAGTAGTGCTTGAGAAGGAAGGCTACAAACTTCATGCCTAAAATGTTACATTTTAATGCTGACAAGAGCAGAAGTGGGGTTCATTATTTTGTTTTTTTGTGTTCATAGCTTGGATTAATCCAAGATTTTAAAAAGTAGCATTAGCCGACCAGACGTTTATGACATGGAAATCTGAAAATGCATGTGGCAGCTCTAGCCTAATTCAAACCCTGCTTGACGTTGCAGTAAGGGAGGTCCTTCCAGGTCAGGGTAGAGGTGCATATAAGTTGTTTGACTCAAAATAAGTAACAGTTTCTTACAATCATTTTTTTGTCTCTGAGCAGGGTGGTACCAATTGCTTCAGAGTAATTTTAAAGGTCATGTGGTACTTACCAATAAGCATCATGCTGATTTGTCTTTAGCCGTTAGTTCATCTGATGTTTGGACATGGAAAGAACTGAGTTTTCATTCCTCTCCCCCAGGAAATTTCATTGTCAAAAATAATGAAAGAGAGTAAGCTTTTTTGTTTGTTTGTTTTTAATCAGAGAATTTAGAATTATATTCATACAGTCACAAGTTATATATTCTGCATCTCTATTGTTATGCTTCCCTTGGTTATTCATAGAAGAGATATTCATTACCCTATGGTATAGACTTGATCTGGATCAAATATGGCCAAACAACTTCATTTCTGTTGAATTACCCAGAGAACAAGCAATATGCTAGCTGTAGAAGGACACATGTGCAGTGCTGCATCTAGCCTTCCTGCACAAAAATAATCTATTGAATCACAGAGTCATAGAATGGTTTGGGTTGGAAAGGACTGTAAGATCATCAAGTTCCAACCCCCGTGCCATGGGCAGGGACATCACACACTAAACCTTGTCACTCAACACTGTCCATCTCCTGAACACTGCCATGGATGGAGCATTCACAACTTCCTTGGGCAACCTGTTCTTGTGCCTCACCACCCTCACAGTAAAGAACTTATTCCTTATGTCTAATCTAAACAATTGAAGGATTTTTGAAAGTTTGAGCTGACGAGGATGTGCTTGTACCAAACCAGCTTTTGTTACCCAGAACACAAAAGCGTAGCTGCTGGGTTAGTAAAATGAAGCCTAAAATAATCTCAGTCTGGAAGATTGCAGTGATGCTGAAGGCCCTTGGACTCACCATACCTGGGGCGATGGAGGTGGCTCTGGGCTGTTTCAGGCTCTCCTGAGCTCTCTCTCTGCAACACGTCTCCTTGGGCATTCTGAAGCACAGCATGTAGTACTGTTCAGATTCCATAGATTGGAGGAGCTTTCTCTCATCAAGGGACAGGACTGTGAAAATCTGTTCCTGGGGACTTCATTAGCACAAAAGGAGTCATAGAATTGTAAAATCATTTAGGTTAGAAAAGAATGTTAAGATCACTGAGTCCAGCTGTACTGCCAAGTCCACCACTAAACTGTGCCTCTGAGTGCCACATCTACATATCTTTTAAATCTACACCAGGGATGGTGCCTCCACCACCTCCCCGGGCCGCCTGTTCCAATGTCTGACAACCTGTTTGGTGAAGACATTTTTCCTAATATCCAGTCTCAACCTCCCCTGGCACAACTTGAGGCCGTTTCAGTGTGTGAACAAATAATCTGATTCTTAGTGCAGGAAATTATGTCCTGATGTGAAATTATTTTCCCTGAAATTAGTCTTTCTATATCCCATACTCTGCATGTTCTTTGCTTTTTGCCATAGGTATTTGCTGGCTTTATCCAGACTACCATAAATAGGATACAGTTACAACATTTGAAGTTTATGTGCTGTGGCTTATGTTAATATTCAGAAAAAAAAACCTGTTAAGGCGAGAAAGAAAGGAACATTTTTGTTATTGTGATGGAGTCAATTTTCTGAACCTATAAAATGCTCGTCAATGCGCTGCATTTTCGGTTTCCAATTCCAGTTCTAAATTGTTCCTGTTACTTGCACTGAATACTGTATCAGTGTGTAGTTTAGATACTAGTACTGCACCCAGATCAAAACAGCCCTTCAAAGATAACAGTCGTTCAGAGATGTGTGTATTTGTATTTCCACACAGATGGATTTCTATGGGAAGTATGCGGCTGTCACTTTCACCATTTTATCTGTATTTCTGCATCTTCTTCATGCTTTTCCAGATGGAGAGTTTCTCATGCAGGGTAAGCTGCTTTCAGCATTCAGAAACAAGACAATTATTTGTAATTAAACTTCCACTTGTTTTATAAATGTGGTCATAAATCTTAACATTCAGTCGCATTTACTGACACTGAGATATGAAGGGATAATAAATCAAGATAATTTTTCTATGGGTATACTTCATATTTCTTCTCTAATCTTGATTTCTTCAGGTCAAGACCTTCCCAAATGACTGTGTCCTCTTGTTGAAGTGGGTGATCTTAATCCTCAAAACATTGTAAATAGAAACATTTTGGGTTTTTTTTTGTACTCCTGAGATTTAAATGATAATACCAGATACAGTAGAACCATGGCTTATCCTCATAATATGCAGAGTATTTTTCCTGTGTAGATCCCAAAATGTGGGATTTTGGTGGTGAAACATTCTACGGAAGAAGTATTTTAGGAAGTTTTAAGAGGCGTTTTGGAGGATGCAGGTGTTTTATTCAGCTTCAAACTGAATATAGAAAAATGCAAACTACAAAAATCTGGGGATCACTGGGCATTTTTAAAACATTTGATAGCAGAGCCTTGCCTGAAGGCAATGTCTAAGAAGCACTACAAATCCTTCTAGTGCCATTTAACTACCTGTAGCTAGCAGGAAGTTTCCTAGGGGCAGCTAGTGCAATACATATACAACAAAAAATCCCTCCAAAACTGCCAACAAAATCAAAAAGATGACCAGAAAAGATACAATAATGCTTGTGCCTTACCTAGAAAGCCTCAGTCTAGTTTTACAGCTGGTGTGTGTTGCAGAGTTGAAGGACCCTAAAGGGGCAATATTGGTGTCCTCTGTTCTGCGCACATCAAACAGCAGAATGTGTCCTCTTATTGCCTGCTCTTTCCCTTTATTTATGAAAGGTAAAATACATCTGGAGACCAAGTGAAGGCCTCTTTTCTATGTTCTTATGGCAGGTTGTCCAGAGTGCAAGCTAGGAGAGAACAGATTCTTTTCCAAGCCAGGAGCGCCCATTTACCAGTGCACTGGGTGCTGTTTCTCCCGGGCCTATCCTACTCCAATGAGGTCCAAGAAGACCATGCTCGTTCCTAAGAACATTACATCGGAAGCAACATGCTGTGTAGCAAAGGCTTTTACTAAGGTGAGTGTGTGAATGAGACCTGTTTAAGATTCTTTTAGGATGCAATCTTTAGTTGCAACAGTGAATAGAGAAGAATATGTTTTTGATGGAGGACACTGGAGAACTATTTGAGGGAAGCACTCTTGGCGTTTATATTCTTCACACTTGGATTGTTTTTTTCTGAAGAGGAAATTAAAGTGTCAACCAGTACTGAGTATTGGCAAGCAGTATTCAGATGGGATGTGGAAATTGGTGTGGTGCCACTGACTTCAGTGAAATGGCTTTGATTCATGACACCTGCAGTTCTGGTGATGGACTTGTGCCCTCATTTTTGACTCTTCTGGTTGTGCACCCTTCCCTTAAATGCTATGCAATGTGTATTTGATTTTAGTAAGTCATTTTCCTAGCTTCTTTTCTGCATAGGCAGGAGTTCTCTGGGAAGGTGGCTGGTCAATACTATCAATTACATGTAAGGGAATGAGGGACCAAAACCATCTGTGCTCATTAGATTAATTGCAATTGTGTTTTAATAGTATAACCAAGAGGGAACTGTAAACGTGTCAAAGTACTTTGAGCATTTAACACTCTCATCTTGAATGTTGTTTTAAAAAGAGATTCTGCTAAAGCTGATTATTTTGGGCGTGATTCACCTGCAGGTGAAGAAACCTTAAATTTGGTGCAATAAATGGTGACCTAGTTGAGACAAGCTAAGGTGTCTGTTCGATAGTGATCTGCACACACCATGCTCATTAAGTGTGCCAACTAGAGGCTCAGTTCAGTTACTCACTCACAGATTTGGGGCCATTTGAGATGCCCTGGAGTACAGAAGACATCTTTGTATGGCTGGCAGACTCAGGACCCATGAAAGACCATCTTGAGTGACAGCCGGAGGCTTGTTGAGATCCCCTCTGGAATCTCAAGCAGCAGTTGACAGCTCTGTGTGCACAACTGAATGGAGCACTGGGTCTCCACTGGCTGTGAGGAGAGGCCGGACACCTGACTTACCCACAGACAACAATACCTGAACTCATCCTGGCTCTTCATCTGAGTAGAGCACAGGTCTTTTTCTAGTCCACAGGCGTTAAACTTGCCTGAGGCAGCAATTAGAATTTAGTCAAGATTAAAAATAAAGATGGCTCATAGTGTTTGTGGGCTTCATTTTTATAATCCCCATGTGGAATATCTTGAGGACACTTCCTGACTTTTCATAGATTGATTACTTGACACTTTTTGAAAATTAGACACTATAGCAAGTGCCAGATAAAGGACACCAATCTATATTGCTATGCACGTCACTATTGAAAACCTTCTCTTGATGGCTCCAAAAGCCACTGGTGATGCACCTTCACAGGTTGGTGTTCGGAGGCCCTTCTAATACATGTACCCCAAAAAGCCTGTGTAGCTCATGGTTAAGAAGGCGGCTTCAGACACCCTGTACTTGAGAATACTGCTTTTACTGTGTAGCTAATGCTGATTATCTGTTATATGTGTGTGTTTTCTTTTTTTAAGATCACCCTTAAGGACAATGTGAAGATAGAGAACCATACAGATTGTCACTGCAGTACCTGCTACTATCATAAATCCTAAAGCCTGTCCCCTTGTTAATGATCAAGGACAATGGTGAATGGAATATTTGGTTTTGAACTTTTATAGCGCCACTGTGTAAAATGTTATGTTTTCTGGTCAAGACACTTGGTAGACTTCTGAGTAAGATGGATTGCTGTTTTATTTCCTCTTTGCTTCTTCATGCATTTAAGTAAGTTCAATTATTTCCATTCGGGATAAAATACTGCACTTGCATGACAACCAAACGCTTGATCTATTTTTAAAATAAACTGTCAGTTAAATCATCAGTGTTTCTTGAGGAAAAATGGTGGTTTAATACTTTAAAGGAAAAAAAAAATATAGATACTGTTGCAGTTAATTTCTATTTTATTCTTTTTTTTTTTTAATGGGAGGGGGAGGGAGGGACCAGTGAGGGATGGGGAAATGGACAGAAGAAGAAGCGGTAATTCCTCCTTACTCATTTAGTGACTAGATTTTTTGAAGACTTTTTCCAAGACATTTTGTTTCCCCTGTTTATCTTCCGTTTTTTTCATTACCTCGTGAGCAGAAAGTATAACAGTATATCACCCATGCACAGCCCTCTGTCTTTCTGTGCTAGCTTTTGTTTTCATTTAAACTTAATCTCCTGCCATATAGATAGGTAAATGGATGTAGAATCAGACGTTATAACAAATTGTACAGTTTCATATGACAATGGTGGAACAGAGGAGAGGTACAACAGTATTAGCTGTTTAAGGTATGCCTGAGGAGCATGGTGCAGGGCTTTAGTAATCCCAAATGCACTGTGCTTGGCCCAGATATGCAAATGGAAAATGTAGGGAATATGTTGGGTGAGAAGAGAACCACAGAATGCATAATATTAATATCGTAAACTGAGATTTTAGAGATGGTACTTGTTCAGTTGAAGTGGATTCGGTCAGGGTCTCTGAAGGAACTGCTTGCTGGAGCTCTCCCATGGGAACTGAAGTGAATGGATTCCTTTGCTTCTCGCCCTAATTTCTGGGGTAAGAACATCAGCCTTGCTATGGTTGCTGGCTGCAAAGGTTTTAAATGTGCTGCCTCAAAAAGCCTCAGATGTATTTGTGGGGGATTTCCTTGCAGCAGATGCTGCGAGAGTAGCAGTAAGAGTGCCTGGTCTTAGGGACAAAGAAGCTTCCCAGGTGTGAGATTGTGAGGGTGGCTGGTCTGTCCTGGGGCATGGCCATGGTAGGTGTCTGCACCTGTGCTGGATGACTGAAATAGTTTAAGCAGGCCTCCAGGGCTAAGCTTTGATGGGGTGCTTGAGCAGCGGGATCTAATGATGGTTTAAATCCATTATTCATCCACCCTTCTGTCTATTGGAGTGCAAATTCAGTGCCGTTTTCTAAGAATACAATCATGGGGCTTTGAGGAGAAGAAAAGAATTCTCATAGGTAGGGGAGACGAGGTTCTTAGAAAAGCATTATTCAGCATATATCCAATAAAATTTATTAGCCCTATCTCCATGTCTGATTCAGTCTCTTCCCCACTGGGTACCACTGATCTCGTCCAGCCCCATGTCCTAGCTACACTGTGCACATTGCCATTCCTGGGAGATGTTTTGCCTGAGTTGCTCTTGGAAAAATCCTCCACTGGTTACTCCAGACTGTGCCAGGAGTCTGGTCTTCTTGCTTCACTATTCTTACAGTGCAGAAAATTGCCAGTCTTCTGGAAAGTTTTTCCATAATGTTTTATTTATGTCTCATTTGCTTCAACATTACTTTTGTCAAATGGAGGTAGTCCAGCAGCGTGGTCTTTAGGATGAGTTTAATAACCCCAACAGCATAGTTTTTCACAATGCAAGGTTTCTCATTTCTCATTTCATGTCATCACTCAAGACAGTACAGGCGCACATGTCAAGCAGCCACTGTGGCTGACTCCCAATTCCAAGTTGTTGTACAGTTTTATTCAATATGACTGATGCAAGTACTTTTGCAGGAGAGCCAGATCCTGCCTGGAATTTCTGGGCAATGAGAGAGGAGTGATTTGAAGCCGCATGATAGTTACTTTTGGGAATGGTATTGCATTTTCTTATAACTTTGACATGACTGAAAGGGAGAGCAAAGAAACGCATTCTCTAAAATTCGCTTGCAGGGGAGATGTACCTTTTCATCTTGCCAGACTTCTTTGATTACCTCTTACTCAAGTGAGCAACTTTGGCAGTATCAAGTACTTGCTTGTCTATCTATGCCTATGCTGGCTGCAATGGCAGGTTGGTGACATGATAAACTTCTGTTTGCATCTTCTGAAACAACTTCCATTCTATGCCTTGTAAATCCATAGAAATAAGAACATAAGGACATAGACTTGATGGAGTGAGTCCAGAGGAGTCCACAAAGATGATCAGAGAATTGGAGCGCCTCTCTTTTGAAGACAGGCTGACCTACAGAAGAGAAGGCTTTATGGAGACCTTCCAGGTGCCTACAGCAAAGCTGGAGAGGGACTTTTTATAAGGGCATGTAGGGATAGGACAAGAAGGGAATGGATAAACTGGAAAAGGGTACATTTATATTAGATATTGGGAAAAAAATCTTTACTGTGAGTTTGCCCAGAGAAGCTGTGGCTGCCCCATCCCTGTCAGTGTTCAAGGCCAGGCTGCATGCAGCTTTGAGCAACCTGATCTAGTGTGAGTGTCTCTGCCTATGGCAGGGGGATTGGAACTGGATGATCTTAAGGTCTCTTTCAACCCAAACCATTCTGTGATTCCATGAAATACTGAAACCTAGTAACCAGAATGAAACTCATGCTTTAAAGAAGAGATGAGATGCTGTAGCCCTGTGCAATTCTAGGTTGCCTATTCTTATTTTTCAGTCTGTTTTCCCTCTTGCTTGTACAAAAGCACTTAGTCATGTACTTCTCAAGTCATGGATCCCTATTGCCCCTGAAGGAGACCTCAGACTTCAAGAGGTCTTGAAGTGTATTGTGAGGATAAGTATGTGGAATACTGGAGAATCCACTTAATTAGCAGGCTCCAACTCAGAAGAAACAATAGGTAACAAGGAAAGTGGTAAAATAAACAATCAGGTACACAAACCTAACAATAGGTGATAAAGGAGAGAATAAGAAAGAGCAAAGCTCTGCTGATGCTGCTTGATGGGCCATCATCGGTGGCCCTGGGGCAGGTGGCAGAAGGGGCAGCCCAGCTCTCTAAGGAGAGTCAAGGGTCAAAGCTGCCCTGACTGCGCTGGGGCCTTGAAGGAGGCATGGGGGTCCACCAAACTTGTGGTGGGGTGTCAGAAGGGGCTCATAGGACCATGAAAAAGTTGGTATAGGGTGTTCAGAGGAAAGGCTAAAGGTGCAGAAAGGCAGTGGTGGTCATCAAAGTGGACTGGGGAGAAGCAAGCGTGGGAAAAGAGAGAGGGGTATTAAAGGGTCATTAAAGTTCATGTGTGCAAGCTGCCAGTCAATGTGCTTGTCTGACTGAGCTTCTACTAGATCACTGCAGTCTGTCCTGTCTTCATATTCAGTCGTTTACTTCACTTTTTTTTTCTTATTTTCTGTGTAATCTCACTTTGTTTTGCATATGTGAGTGCTGCAAGGCCTAAGTGCTAGCAGCTGGAGAAGAAATATGTAGGTCTTGGTGCCAGCAACCAAAGAGACCAATAGGCAGGAGAGGCCTGGGTCATCCCAATTGGAGAGACTGTAGGGCAGAAGGCTTGTAGGTATAGGTGTTTAGGTGTCACTGTGTGTGTTTATGTGGGAGAGGTCTACAGCAGTACCTGTAAATAGCCCAATTGACTTAATCTTGTGTGCATGTGTATGTGTGATTGTACATCAGATTTTAAGTTGGACTAGTTGGTGAGCAGGAGGAAGCCTACATCTGGAAGGACTTGAGGTCTGAGCCCATGCTGGATAAGGGGACCAGGGTCTGGCACATGTGGGCTGAGAAGCTGTGCCTAATACTCAATGAATTCATGATTGTGGGGATGCTTGTGAGACAAGTGTGTAGTGCACACATCTGCTTGCTAGCAAATGTCAAGGTGGAGAGTAGGAGGAGACCTTCTTACCAGGTAAGGGAGCCCAGATATGGGCATTAGAGTGCTTTACAAGCTGGGCTGATGTTCAAGGATCTGTGAATGTGACTGTGCTTGTGAATCTAGAAAGTGAGGGCAAAGTTTCCATAGAGAATTTCAATCCTGATCAGCCAAAGAGAGGGAACAAGACTGGGCTTGAAAGTAGGAGGAAAAAACAAGGCCACAGTCAGAAGAGTGGTGGTAGTAAGTCAGTGAGCCCACAAACAGTCAGGGCTAGGAAAAACAATGCTACATACTGTTAGGAAGCTAATACAGTTGACCACAGTAGAGAATTAGTGAGATATGAATGGGAATATATGCTGAAACACAAACTAGATTTTTATCTGCAGGGATTAAATATCGGATTTCCAATAGGAATGGAAAACAAGAAAAAGAAGTACAATATACTTTCCTTGTGTTAAAAAATGGCTGAGATGGAGGCCAGATTAGTCACGTATGTTCAAGAGGGCATGGAGAAATGATATCACAAAATCAGAAGAGAGACTAATCTCTTGTTTACACAAATAACTAGTGTGCATCTTCTGCATTTTAGGAACAGGGTATTTGTGCATGGCGATAAAATGAAGTCCTTGTCAGTGTGGTTTATAAGCAGTAATAAATCAGTCAAGCTGATACCAAGGATTAAAAATACTGAAGATCAAGCAGGCGGAAGATAAAAATGATAAGTTTTTACTGTCACAGTGACCTATATAAACCTACATTGCCGTAGTCCTAATAACAGATTCATGCTGTGAGCAGAGGGACTAGTGAAATTTGATTTCCTGGCTATCTGTGCCCCACCTCACCAAAGATCCATTTTGCCATGTCCTTAATAAACCCCTCTCCCTCCTCCCTGGGCATCCCCATCAGCTGCCCTTCTGACTGCTGCAGAAACATCAGCCAGAGCCAGGGCCATGCCACTGTTTGTCCATCCAGCATGTTTTATTAGGGCTGCTACTGACTTCTTTCCACTCAGACGCCAATTATATTTTGCCCTTAGTAGGTGTTGATTTTCACAAGACTGGTAAGGCCTTCCAAGGGCTTGAGGTCATTACCCACCACTCAGAAATGCTCAAAACTGACCAAAAGGCTATAGAGTTGCTGAGGAGTGGCTGTCAGACAGCTGTGTGGGCATCCTCACTTCTTTGAGACACCAGGATAAAAATCCTTCCAATGATTCATAGGTGCTGTGATTTGCAGTCCACAGCTGGTGAGAGCAGGAAGGCTGTCTTCTCTGCAGAAAGATAAGCTCTCCAGCTGTAGGGATTTAATGGACTGAAATTTCAGACCAGACTGGTTGCTTACTTTTAGCCAGCCCAAAAGGCTCCAAGTGAGCAGTAGTCTTCATTACTTGTCACACTGGCTAAACAATGATTTTAAACAGTGGTGACAGGGAAAGAAAAAGATGTCCTGGGGCTTGGGCTGGATAAGTATAGGCTGTATGTTTCCCTTTTACATCTGGGTGAAAGCTCCTTGCTAACTTGGAAATTGCCTAAATATGTTCATATATAGCAGGAGCCTCTTGCAGTGGAGGGAAGGGGATTTCACTGCGTCATCCAAGATTGCCATGAAAAAAGACAGATTTGAAGATGATGTCAGGAAACAAGTAAACATGTTTGGTGATGCGGTGAAACTAACAGTTAATCACTTTATTAGTGCCTGGAGGATTTACCCATTTAAAGGGTTTCTCTGTTGCTCCTCAGTTTCCCATGTTTCTGGCATATGTTAACCCACCCCTCGGCCCGCCGTCAGGTTAGAATAAAATGCCATCTCATTATATGCACACATCTAAGCAGTAAACTCAACAGTTACTGTCCTGCCAAACCATTCTGGGTGTTGAAGTATGACATAAACCAGTATTCTTTTGGTTGAGGGAAACAAAAAAGACAGCAAATTTCCTCTGGGAGGGGATTTTACCTCATTGTAATTTCCTGTGATGTTTTATTTTTCTTAATTTATTTGATAATTTGGTTTTAATATAATCTGTAATTCTCTGAGTTTTGGATGCCTTTCTGGTCAAAGCAGTCATTCTTTTAGCCCAAGTACTCTCTTTCTGACTCAAGCAATATCAGATGACGTTTCCAGCAGCATGTGAGCCTGGCCACTTCTTGCAGTCAGTTCCCTTTGTGGCACCCCAGTATCCACATTTGTTTAATGGAGAATATTTCTCTGCCTTGTTCTTTTTGTACCTACCCATCTTCTTCTTTTCTATGAATTTATACATTCTGGTTTGAAACTGCTGTTATTACCTGCCTTCATAACCTCCTCTCACCAAAAGTTAGAGAAGTGTAAGAAAGACTTGCTGTACTCTGTTTTAAACTAATTTCCTAGATATTGCATTCATTATTTTGTAATACTCAGCTGTTCCTCTACTTAGCTTTTTCCTCTCCATCATGAAGAATCCAGCATTTGTAGCTTTTGTCTTCCCAGGCAGCAGCTTGATCATTTTGTTTAGTTTTCTCTGTACCTGCTTTAACTCTACTGCATCCTTCCTGAGGTGCAGAAAGCAGATCATGAACTGTACTCAAGTGTGGTTTTATCAAAGTTATATGTAGCAGCAAAATGATACCTTCTGTTTTGTTTCATGATACTGTTTTGGCTCTTATCCATAACCATATCTTACCCATATCTTGACCATAACTTGTCTGATGACTCCTTTTATATGACACAGTGCTGTCAGTTCTGTATTCAGCATCATGTAGGTGTGGATTGGCTTATTTTTCCCTAGATGCATTAATTTGCATTTATATTTTCTGAAGCTTATCTGACACGTGTTTGCCCCTTTCATTTTGTGTGGTCATTGTGGGGCTGTTCACTATCAGCAGGAGAGTTGTCTGTCTGAAAAAGAGTTCAGTGCAGTCTGTGAATCTGGAAATTCACTGTGGGTTTCCTTCACTAGGTCTCTGATGAACAGTTGAGTAAAACTGATTCCAGCATTTTTCCTTGGAAGTAAAAAGCTTAATTAAGCCTTACCCTTTGCTTCCTATCCTTTAGCCAGATTTTACTTTGTCAGAGTGTCGTGGTTTATGCTGCTGAACCCATGACACAGAGAAAACTTCCCTCCAACACTGTGGCAACTGAAGTTTCTTTAAGAATACTCTTTTAGCATTATTTTTGGCATGTCTGCATTTTCTGTGGTGTTACAGTTGTAAAACATCTCAAATCTTAGTATCCCAAACCTGTCTCAAGCTGCTGCTCCGTAGGGATGGAACAACCTCCCAGTGGCTGCTAAGACTGCCCTTACCTTGCTGCAGGGTTTGGGAGTCAGGTCTCCTTACAGCTGAGTCAGTTTTCCTTTCTTGAAAATTTTGTAAAGGTATTTTCTTTTGGAGCAAGCCTGGCTCTAGTTAGGCTCAGGGACAGAAAGTCTTGAGCTTCCTGGCTGCATTGACACTACCTGCACCTCTGAGTGGAGAGAGCCTGGAGAAGAATAGGTCTAGAAATAAAATCACTGCTCTGACCGCAGCTGCTATCCCCTATCTCTGTTTCTCCTCCGTCCAGAAATGATTACAGTAAGTCACTGCTGGCCTTTATCAACACAGTAACTTCTACCACATGGTCACAGATAAGCTAATCAGTGTTTACAGAGGAAGAGTCAACATGCTCCTTTTCTCTCTCTATTCCACATCTCCCCCGCCAGTTTTCTTCCCCCTCATGTTTCTCAGTTTATCTATCTTCTCCATAGTAGTACTCAAATGAGTGCAGAGGCCCATCAGCTCTCATCCTCAGCAGACAGGGACAGAGGATGTTCTTCCTTGTTCTCACTCCTTACTATGAGTGTACGCCCGTTACTTTGCCAAGTAAGGTAAGGCCAGATGAGGGCATGAAGGGAGATTTTTCCCCCCCAGCCCCTCAAGTTTCTGAGTTAGCTTGAATTGGAATAGCTGGTTTTTTGCATGTGTTTGTCATTTCACTTGTTTTAGGTCTTTATACTAAGCAGTTCATAATGTTCCTTTCATGTAAATATACTCCCAGAGGAGGATACAGCAACAAAGCAATTCTGAGAAGTCACCAAATAAATTAAAGTGCATAACACTGAGCCACATATTCTTAAAAAACATAAGGGCAGCCCAGGGAAAGGAGCTCCATCTGATGGGGCCTCCAAGTGCAGGGTTCGAGGCAAGAGTCTGAAACGGCTCTGATTTAATGTTTAAAAGAGATGGGGCCATTAGTAATGTTTGCAGCTATGAATACAAAGATAATGGAAAGCATGAGCAAATCCAGTGATTCAAGAAGTAAGTTGGCCCTGTAGGCATTTGGAACAATGTTTTTCTTGGTTGTGGTTTGGTCAGATCAAATACATGTTTGTGATAGGTTTTAATTTTTTTTTTGTTACCTTTCCTTGGGCTTGAGGCATTAATCGTTGCTGGGTCAGTGATACAAGGGTTCCTAGTGGGACAGGGTTCCCAATAAGGTTCTTCTCTTGTTTCTTGGTATTGCTGAGTATTTTCTGTCCCAAGCAGAAGAAAAAACATAATCTTGTTCTGGGTGTGTTTCAGTGAGGAGTCTGAAAAACAGCAGTGCTCACAATAATACAGCAGCCCATGGAGACAGTGTAAAGCCATTTACTGTAACAACTAGTTTTTCTGCGCTCCGCAGTTTCCCCACCCTCAGGCAGCACTAGCTCACTGACCTTTTGGTGGTGCCACAGGTCTAATAGAATCATAGAATCATAGAATAGTTAGGGTTGGAAAGGACCTTAAGGTCATGGGCAGGGACACCTAGATTTCTGTGAAGTGCTTGGGAAGAGAAAGAGTGGTGATGTTATGAATCAGCCCAGTGATTAACCTCTGGATCAGTCTGTTGGTTGTGTTATGGATAATCTCAGTAAGGAGCTGAGTTCCTGATTGTTGAACAGGATGTTAGGGCTCTACAGGCATAAGCTGATGACTGTGGAACAGCGTATCTCATTAGCTGAAGTGATTCTGGGTGTCCATGTGCCTGTGAGTCTAGTGCAGGCAGTGACAGAGGGTTTCTTCGTTTTTGAGCTGTTTGATTAGAGAGTGGCTAAGGAGTGAAAATAACACTCAGATTCTTAAACGAGGACTGTGTTAGAACATAATGCCTGCTGAGAAATGATCATGTACTTAAACTGTGCTTTGTAGCTTCTAAAACTCAACTTACAGTCACCGTTTTGATACTTGCAGTTAAGACTCTGACCTTGATGTTTCCTATTGCTTTTAATTTATATTACACTTTACTATTAAGCGTAAAGTAAGATTGTTAATATTTTCTTCCAGCAAAAGAAAAATAAATGTGTTTTTCTGCTCTTGTTATTTTAAAACCTCATTTCAATTGGTTGGGCAGAAAATCTTGTGCTTGGTAGATTGTAGTTTAAGACTGAAAACCACTACACATACTTTAATCTTTTAGGTAACTCTTCAGGGCGTTGCAGGGAAGAGGGTTTGGACTAGGTCTGTATCTGATAAGAAGTCCTCTGAGTAGGTGATGTAAAAGACTAGAAAATTGCTCCCTGAAAGCCTCTCCCTGCCTTCAAGCCCTGAGGTGAAGAATAGTGCACAGGCTGGGAGAACGAGGTTGTACAAGCAGGACTGTTGCAACTCCTTCCTCTTCTTTCTACACCTCATAACATAGGGAGATAATTGCAAGTTAACATATATCAAAGGCACAGAGACCAACAAGAGCCTCTTGAGAAAACCAGCAGCCAAACACCCCTAAAAGTTCTGTGTAGCTGGGTTTTAAGATACCAGCAGCTTGTTGTGAGGAGAGCACCCTGTGCACCACTAGGGATCTCTGAGGAAAGGACACATTTCTAGGAACTTGAATATACATACATACATAAATATATATATATATATGGGGTTTTATGAGCTACTTGAACACTACATACACATTCACTGTAACAGGCAGTTGACGCTCTTGATTGATTAATTTAATGGTCTTTGTTGCAAAGTGTCTGAACTGGTGAAGATGACATTTTAACTTGGGTATTCTCAGATCCTGCCCTATTACCTTCAGGCATCTATCCCCTGTGCCATGGCAAAATCCTCACCAAAAGTAAACATATCCTGTAGCCACCATATCCCACATGGAACTAAACTAGGGCAAAGTCCTGAGCGCAGCACCAGAAAAGCTGTGACCAGCACACCAGGTACTACAGCCTGGAAAATAGCCCACCAGGCACTTTTGTGTTAGTGAGACCAGACCATCACTATGAGTCACACCCTCAGCAAGTGGGAGGGACAGTGATTTCCCAAGGCAGATGTACAAAAATTGAAAGAGGGAAGTAATGTTCATAGCTAGGCTTCATAGCAAATATTACAGGCTTGGCAGGAACACTGGTTTCCCAGAACATCACAGCATTTTCTAATGAGTGTTTTGCTGCTTGTACCCCATCTTTACACCACAGAGTTGGTGGCCAATGTCAGCTCTCATCTTCCAAACCTTTCTTTGTACCACAGAGGTAAAAACTATCCTTTTCTTTAAAGTCCTTTAATTGGTGAAACTCAGCAAATATTGCCTGTCTGCAGCAAGCCTGAAGCTTGCTGTGCTCTTTCAGACCTCATCTGTTCCTGGTCTCATGCCTCTTTCCCAGGTGTATCAGCTGGCGTGTAAAAAGAGTTGTCTCTCTGCAAACCTACTTGCACTCCCAGATCTTTATGGCTACTTCCCCTCCGATAATGCCACCGCTGGTGGGGTGCTCTTCTTATCTATAGAAAAGTGTCAGTCTGTCTTTATTCTTAATGAGGCTGTGGAAACAGAGGGTGGTTCAGGTGGGAAGACACCCGAGGAGGTCTCCAGCCTGACATCCTACTTGACCTGACATCCTACTTGCAGCCAGCTCAGCTGTGAGATAGGGTGGCTTTTAATGATGCTGCCTCGTGGTAGGATGGATCTGAGCTTAGAAGAAGGAGGAAAAAGGCAGAAACGCTTTAAAGAGCTTTTTGTGTGAGCAGGTGTTGCACAACTGGAGCATCATGTCTGTGTAGCCCCAAGGTCAAGTTAATACATCTCACTTTTTCTCCCCCCGTTGGGGCCATATCTGAAAGGAAAAACAAAAGTCCCACCTAATTGTCTGCTGCCAACCTGTATTAATATTGATGTAGCTGAGACACCTGGATATGACGGTTGGATTCCCCTAATTGAAATGCAGCTTTCAGATCTCCTGTCCTGCATTCTACATGCATATTCAGTCATGTCTCAGAGGAAAGCGCCTTTCTCCTCAGAAACTGGGTTTGTTTTTTTTTTTTTTTTTTTTTTTTTTCCGTTTTTCCTGATTTATTTCCTTGGAACTTCGAAAACACGAATATATTACCAAGCATCCAAAGGCTTTGGACGCTCTGTGTTTTAATTTTCTACGAGGCATTTCCTTTTGCTACAGCTCCCGGTGTGAGTATTCATGGCTCTTGAATGCCATCCAGTGGTAAGAAGGCAGGGCATCTCCCAGCCTGCTGATAAGCTGCCTCCAGCCACGGCAAGTTCACACGTGAAATTTGTACATTAAGAGCATATCATTCCTGTGCCCTACTTGTAGTGAAACCAGAAACCATGAAAATGTATTTTCTACGGCAGGTCAGAGCAACAGAGAAGCCATCTGCTGCTTTGCAAGTCTTGAAAATAAGAGTCAGACATATACCCTATTTATAATTTGAATTTGTCTAGCTATAAAGCTCAAGCTTTGAACAACTGCAAGGGCCGACTTTCCTATCTTCATCACGGCTTTTATAAGGCAGAATTTTCTCTTGGGATTTGCAAGGCCGGGAGAACTAGAATGTGAGCTCACGTGGAAGAGGACTGCTTCATTAACCATTTCCATGCAGGGCTGTGCAATAACCGGGTATTTCAGAAACTTGACATGCAGAGATTGCAAAATATGCCTTTGCGTAGGTAAAAGTACTTTCTGGCTTTCATATGGTGTGGAGTCAATAAAGATTTGACCCTAGGCAATTACAAAAACACAGACTGCAGGTAACAAAGAATGGTTAGTTCAGGCTGTCCAATAAACAGCAGGTTTGTTTGGGAGTTAAAAATACATACTGTTATCTGAAAAGTCTGCTTTTCATAACCCCCCCACCCCCAAATAACAGATAAAAATAAGCACAGTTCTTCAAGGAGTTTCCATTGCTCACTACTTAAACCACTATTTCAAAAGTCAGGTTTTCACTTTTTTCTTTCCTCACCCAGTTTCTGCTTTTCCCCAATCCCTGCCACTTAATGGCAGCAATATAGAATGAGTGAAGAGGTAAATGGCCAGAAAATAGAAAGAAACAAATAAAAAAACCATCCAAAATAACAACAGAACTGTTCCTTATTTTCTTATTTCTTCTTGCAACAAAAAGGATCTTTTTTATATGGCTGCAAAAATGTTGTTTTCGGTCTTTTAAAGCTCATGTAATTTGAGGAATATTTTCCCATTTAAAGTATTTTCTGGCCAGTCTGCTTTTCAGTGAGATTTATGTCAAACTATGGTTTCTTGCCCTCCAGTAAGATGCTCACTTGCACCCTGAGCTGGGGGCACTTATGCTGCCCAGTGCTGACCACCAGTTTGACAATGAGGGTGTCCTGGTATCGGTTAAACCATGACAAAGGATCAGCCCTTGTCCTGAAGCCTCAGGCTGCTGTGTGAACCCTTCCTTGCAGATTGCCTTGCAAGGATTTGGAGCACAGAGATGAATGGATGTTAATCCATTCCTCTCTCCCTGTCTACAGTCAGTGCCAGGGGACATCCCTAGGTACTTGGTCATTCATTCTGGTGACCTGTTAGCACAGTCCATGACACTGTGTTGGTTTATGTGTTGGTTGTTGGACACAAATCCCAGTCCTGTTTCAAGAGGGAGCATTGTGGACTGTTCCAGTATGCCTCCAGTTTTGGAGGGCAAGTTCGAAGAAGGACAGAGAGCTCCTGATCTGACCTCAGGAGCAGGGAGCAAGAACTCATACTGTTAGTTGGATGAGTGCCTGTATCTTTTGCATATAAGCTGTGGGCTTCTAGAATATAGTACTCGAATATCTCCTGAATCCCAGACACTGTTTATAGTTATGTTTGGCATTGGCATTAATGGCTACTCAATACTTACCTGTTGTGTTAAGGCACAAAATAGTACATCCTGCAGTTTTCATTTTATCCTGAGTATTTGGGATGGAGCATTTGGATCAGCAAAGCCATAGAATTCCTTAAGTGTAATTTTCAGGGATCCCAGTGCAACAGCAGTGGCACACCTTTTGTTGTGAACACTCCAAGTCTGCCTGTCTCTGAACACTAATCTGAGAAAAGAGGTATTACTCAGTTGTGTTGATGTTACTTCTCTTTACCCTTTGCTTTAACAGGCAGATTCCCAAGGCCTTTTTCATGAAGATCCTGCATACACTTCTCTTGATGAGGCCAATCACATCTCTCTTTTATCTGCCACATCTCTCAAAGAACAAAGTGCTTTTAGAAACCAGGATTTGTAGCAGCTCTCCAAGTGCTGATAAATAAGCACAGATTGAGCCTCGAAAATTAAGAGCCTAGCATAAAAGTAATGAAATCATGAGCAGCAATAGATTGTAAGTTTGTATGTACCCCTTAGCAGTAGCATTTTAAAGCTTTCTTGCCTTTCTTGTACCTGCATATCTTGGAGGAATGCACACAAGTGGACAGAGGCAGGCAGAGGGAGACAGGGCTGCCTGTGGTCCAGGGTGCTTGGTCCAGCGTTTGCCTCTGCTCCCCACTTCTGACTGCCCAAGGGGTTCAGTATCTCCCCTGTTTTAGGGGTTAGCCTGTAATTCCTGGCAGAGGGATAGAGGGAGCTGATTCAAGGAACAGGGAATGAATGTGACTTCTACACTGAGTTAGTCTTGACACAGGGACCATTTGCACAAGTGTTTGTTCCTGCCTGCATGGTACCCTGCAGTCATTGCCATGTGTCCTGCTGGTGCTCGGGACAGCAGTGATACCAGCAGCCAGCAGAGAGCTCCATTCTTGGCAAAATCAGCCTTAGTTTGTGCTATACACTCACTTTTCTGTCAGTACTGCACAACCAGAGGCCATGGATCTCATATCTGAAGAAGCTGATGGGTACATTGTGCAGCCACATTGAGCTCCATGCTATCCCAGTGCTGTGCAAGTGTTTTCTGTCCTGTGACAGGGCTTCTAACTGAATTCTCTCCTAGTACTTCTGAGTCTGGGTAGTGTTGCACAGTTTGATGCGTTTCTCTCTATTTTCATGAAGTATAGTTAAAGTCTTGTTTCCATCGGCATAGGCACAAGCTTGGATGCTGGGTAGAGATAATTTCCTCACTAAACTTCCCCATTTTCACCGGACCTATCCTTACAGTTCTGTCTTGTTTTCTGTTGTGAGGGTACAAATATTCCCGTTGACAGTCTCTGTCTCTTGGCTCCTCTCTACTTTGTAGCAGCATATCCCCTCTCTGCCAGTAGATGCCATCAAAACTAATAAAATGCAAGAAGCTACAGGTTCACAAGGGGAGGACAGCCCTGCTTCTTTTCCGCTTTCTCCTCCCTTCTCCACAACCAGGCCAGAAAGGGAAAGGAGTGATTAAAGACTAGACTAAAAATAATTCAAGGAACAGGTTAAAGAATGTCAAAGTTTGGTGTCTTGAGGCTGACTGCATCTAATTAAACAAGTGTGGAAAGAACTAGTCAAAGCCATCTCAGTGTAATTAACAACTATCACAGAGAGTTGTTAAAGGGATGTGGGGAGGCTTCACATGCCTGCATTTAGAAAAGTGCAAATAGGGCTTGAATAATATCATTCTTAATAAAGAAAAACCTACAGGCCCAGCCAGACTAAGACTGACACCTGAGAAGATGTAGGACGCACTTTTAAGCAATCAGTCTCTATATACCTCCTCAAGTAAAAAGAAATAGCATTGATTTGTTGAAAACAAATTGTGTCAAAGAAAATGAGTTTCATTCTTTGACAGGATAATGGCCTAGCCTATGGGGGGAAAAGGGAAACGGGAAATGTAATTTACCTTGCACTTAAGTCAAACTTCTGTTACAGATTTTGGATATATTATTTTCAAATCATGTCTGGGTCTAGAGAAAATTTTAATTCCTAGGTGAGTGCATAACTACTGAACTACTGTGCTCATAAATAATCTTTGGGGATTCACTGTCAAAGAATGAGGACTTCCTAAATACAGTCCTGTGGGACAAGACCTGAGGGCAGCTCTAATCATTATTTTTATTGCTGACTTGGGGGATAAACTAGGTGAGATAATTGCAGAGTTTGCAGATGACATTAATATGTCAGTGTTTTATGTACCTTTCAGGGGAAGAATTCACACAGACTTTAATAAATCAGGTAAATGTTAAAAAATCAGGAAATTAAATAAAACCAAAGACAAGTCAAAGCACGTAAAAATAATTATCTGTATAACAGCACTGCAGCAAGACAATAGAAGCCTCTTGTCACAAGCTGCATGGAGTAAAGCTGGCATTGCTAACTCTATTCAAAACAAAGCACCAAATGACACCTTGTACTGAGTTAGGTGGTCAGGAGTCCATAAGAGAAAAAGGTATTTACTTGGCCCTGTTCAGCTCTGAGGGAGAATGCATTTGTGGGCAGTATGTATCTCATCATGTGGTGCAGGACATGGGGCAGTGGCTGAGCAGGGTCCAGGTGATTCTCTCACCTGGAAGCTGCACAGCCCCATCCCTGTGTTCCCGCAAATGATTGCTGAATTCATTGAATTTCCTTCAGTTGCACTCGAGTTTTATTTATGTCTCATTCATGTGAACCCAACCTGCCCAGTGTGAAGTCAGCTGAAGAGGCTTTGTTTCCCTTCTGTAACCTTTTCCATCATTATGGCAATGAAACTCAGCTCTTCTCCTGAAGACTTGTGGTGAATTATCTGAGTGTATGGCTGGGGTGGATGGACAGCAGGTAAGATCCTGGAACTGCAAAGGAATCCCAATCCAGCAGGAGAGAGAAATCCGACTCCAGTCAGTGCAGAGCTGAGGCTCTACCCTGTTGGTTGGGGAATGCTCTTGGGAAATAGGAGCTTTAAATGTCAGTAGGCTGAAAACTGTCATCATTTGAGACTCAAAAGGCTAGGAAGAGCTGAAGTTAAACAACCCCACAGGACAACAAACCAAATCAAATTGCACTCTGGAAGGGTCTTTCCCTTGTAGAGGATAATCAAACCATTTTTTAATTAGTTTATCAAGAGAAATCCAGGGCTGAAAGATCTGCCCCACAGACGGTGTTCGTCAGAGTATAATGCATCGGGGATGGATGGGAAAACTTGCGCAAGAAGTTACGTGCTTCGCAGCTGCCTGATACTAGAAAACTTTCTCTGCTGCCTTACTGGAAAGTGCATCAATACTCGGATCTAGAAATCATCTGCAGAAGTTCTCCAACAAATGACAACTGTCAATGCTCCACTGCAATGCAAAACTTAGAGTCACAGAACAGTTAGGGTTGGAAAGGACCTTAAGATCATCCGGTTCCAACCCCCCTGCCACGGGCAGGGACACCTCACACTAAACCATATCACCCAAGGCTGTGTCCAACCTGGCCTGCAACACTGCTGGGGATGGAGCATTCACAACTTCCCTGGGCAACCCATTCCAGTGCCTCACCACCCTTACACTAAAGAATTTCTTCCTC
>JANRGW010010141.1:0-10105 GCA_024733675.1 Psilopsiagon aymara
TCCCCTGATCATCCTCGTGGCCCTCCTCTGGACTTGTTCCAACAGTTCCATGTCCTTTTTATGTTGAGGACACCAGATCTGCATACAATACTCAAAGTGAGGTCTCCGGAGAGCAGAGTAGAGGGGCAGGATCACCTCCCTCGACCTGCTGGTCACGCTCCTTTCGATGCAGCCCAGGACATGGTTGGCTTTCTGGGCTGCAAGCCCAAGCTGCCGGCTCATGTTCAGTTTCTTATTGACCAACACCCCCAAGTCCTGCTCTGCAGGGCTGCTCTGAATCTCTTCCCTGCCCAGCCTGCAGTTGTGCCTGGGATTGCCCTGACCCAGGTGCAGGACCTTGCACTTCACTTGAACTTGATGAGGTTGGCATCAACCCACCTCACAAACATGTCAAGGTCCCTCTGGATGGCATTCCTTCCCTCCAGCATATCAACTGGACCACACAGCTTGGAGTCATTGGCAAACTTGCTGAGGGTGCCCCAATCCCACTATCCATGTCTCTGACAAAGAGGGCCAACAAGACTGGTCCCAACACCGATCCCTGAGGGTCACCACTCATTACCCATCTCTGCTTGGATATTGAGCCGTTGACAACTGTGTGTGGCCATCAGTCAATTCTTTACCCACCATTTGGTTCATCCATCAAATTGATGTCTCTCCAGTTTAGAAACAAGGATGTCATTTTGGACAGTGTCAAACGCTTTGCACAAGTCCAGGTAGATGAGAGCCACTGTTTTGCCCCCATCCATCAGTTTTGTAGCTCCATCATAGAAGGCCATCAAATTCATCAGTCATGATTTGCCCTTAGTGAAGCCATGCTGGCTGTCACCAACCACCTCACTGATTTTTATGTGCCTTAGCATGCTTTCCAGGAGAATCTGCTCCATGATCCTGCAAGGCACAGAGGTGAGACTGATCTGTAGTTCCCTGCGTCTTCCATTTTCCCCCTCTTGAAAACGGGGGTTATATTTCCCTTTCTCCAGTCTCCAAGAATTTCACCTGACTGCCATGACTTTTCAAATCTGACAGTGGCTTAGTAACTTCATTTGCCGGCTCCTTCAGGCCCCATGGATGGATTTCAACAGGTCCCATGGACTTGAGGTTCCACGTTCATGTTCCTGAGATGATATTAAACTGATCCTCTCCTTCGGTGGGCCTAAAGTTGCTGCATCTGCCAGAAGAAGAAGACTTGAACAGCATGGCTAGAGTGAAGACTGAAGCAAAAAAGCTGTTGAGAACCACGGCATATCCCAATAGCTGTAGGTACTGAAGTTTTTGAAATTTTCTTTGCTGTACTCCCCTACATACAGTTCCAGTCCATAACACTCCCCCCTCCCTCTCCAGAGGGACTCAATGGCATTGAGCTATGTCCCTTTTGTAGTATGGACTTCTCCACAAAACTTACAGGCAAACAAGCTCACCTTATAGCTCCATAAAGAAGGTATGTAACAATGACAAGCCTGTCCTTTTCTCACAGTATGAGTGCATTGAGTTTTAAAGGAAAAATCTGTCATTTTGTAGCATTCCTACACATGCTGACTTCCTCTGAGCATAAGAGACTTCACCTGTTTCCTTCCTTCTCTATTCAGACCCCACAGCTGCGACAGATATGTTACTAACCCATACAGCAGATGTGCCACACATCCTTTTATCTTCCTCTCTCTATTTCTGCACCCCTAAGGAGCTGAAAGGCAACAAAGCTGGCCAGAGTCACCAGCTTGTATCCAAGGCCCAATCAAAGACTCAAGAGACCTGACAGATTGACACAGCTACTGCTCCTCCTAGGTATTAAATGTCACCTCTTTCAAGAAGTTTCCATAGCTACATATGTATTTATATACTATAACATCCCAAAAGGCTTCTGGAGCACAGAATTTGCCGTGTTGGTTTAATTACTGGCTTAACTGCAGTGGTTGCTAGTCTAAACTTGATCCAACAACTGACTCAAGTTCATACTATAATGTGTGGTATGGGGAACTTCTAACCTCCCAGGAAGCCAGATAACAGAGAGACTGATCTATTTTCATTGAAGCCCACTCCTTTCTCAAGTCAGAGGAAATGCTTGTTTTCAATCTCTCTGAATCCTGCCAGGGCAGTGGGAAGGCACATTTTTCATTACTGAGATCTAAAAAATATGACCAATCTAGCTCATTTCTTAGCATACCAAATTTAACCTGACAGAGTATTGTATAACTCAAGAAGCCAAGCACTGCCCTAGAGCAATAGATTTTTATCTAGTTTCTACTTCAATAGGAACTCGATGGCTGGAATATATCCATAAACATTCCATAGCATGATCAGTTACACTTGTCCAGTAGCCTGGAAAACAAGTCTTCAGACATTACAACAGGAAAGAATTTATTAAAACCACCCCCATTTCCTCCACACAGGTGCAATCTGCTCTGTACCTTTACACAGAATCCATTCAACAAGACTGCCTGAACTAGCCAGAGACCTGGACTGGATGACGGAAGTCCAGTCCAGGACAAGAATCCTTCCCAGTAGAAGCGAACAGTGTCAGCTCTTCTGACCCCAAGAGCAATAAATAAGAAAGGCTGTCAACAAAAGAAAACAGTTGATCTTCACCAAGATCAGCTTCTTTTCAAATAATTTTTCCTCACAACCTAAGCTATTCATGAGATGACCGCCCTCCAATACCAAAAAGAAAACCAAATCAACCATAGGATCCTAACATAATTCTGGTTATGGGAAAGGAATAGCCACGCAAAAATATTCCTAAAACAAACAAACAAACAAAAAATGGAATGGAAAACAGAAACAAAAGGACATTAAAATGTGTTGAGAGTAACCAGACCTTGGCATCAAACATCAAATCCACTCTTTGGCATCAGTCATTAAGCAAGAAAGTTACTGCTTCCTAGAGGCTGACAGCATACAAAAGAAATTGCACTAATCAGAAATGATCCCTTAATTTCAAGTTTTATAATTCTAAGTGAAACCCAGGCCACTTATTAGGAATTGTTTCACTTTCCATTGCCCTGCAGGAAAAAAAAGAAAGAAAAAAAAAGAAATTCGAGTGGTCCTTACTAACCACTAGATGTCACTCCTCACATGATGGTCTCATGATGGTACGCCCTCAGTAACATTTTTCCTCGAGGTAAAAAAAATCACAAATCAATCTATGAAGAAATAGACAAATGATCAAATATGGCACAAAGCTCTGACAAACACAGCCGCTTTGTAAGCCCGAAATAAACAAAAACAACTGGGTTTCAACACACATGTTGAGATGTTTTGAAACTGAGGCTCAGATTCAACACCACTTCCAGTTGGAAATGGTGAAAATACAGTCACCATAGTTACAGGTACAAACTTAATTTGCAATTCAAACAGAAACAAAGTGAATAACCTGGGTGGAAAGCAACACCTCTCAAGCCTCTGCAGAGGCCATCATACTCCCAGAGTGGGAGCCTAAAGTCTAGTGGGAGCTGCAGTGTATGCTTTCTATGATACCCCCTTGGAACAAATTCTCACCTCTATATGAATAGACGGCACTGTGTGGCATCAAGAACATTCAATAGGATACCTACAGAAAAATATAACGCATTAGTGAACGCAAAACCATAATTACAAGGAGATTAGGAGGTTTCAGCAAACCAGGGGAATAGTGAAGAACTGCACTGTAAAATTTGTTAAGGATAGGGCTGGATTTGTTGTAATTTGGCTCTTCAGAATACTTCCTGTGCGCTTTTTTCTGACCTTTGTTTAGCACTCTAATGTGCCAGCCTTCCTCTAAGCAAGGACACATATACAGGAAGGAGCAAAGAGGAAAGTCCAGGACACTGGAAAAATAAAAGCAGATCTGCATTCTAGACCACTTTCGTATTGGGAAGTGCATTTTCTTTTTTAAAAGGCCTGTATATTTTATTTCTGGGAAATAGACTGGAGAACAAAACCAGCAATAAAGGTCCCACTTATAAATCACTTTAGTCAGATAATTCTGTGACTCTGCATCAACCTGGTTAAACTTAGCTCTTCAAAACTCAGTATTTTTTAAGAAACAGGACCTGTATGAACACTCTTGAACTTAAAGCAAAGTGCAACTTAGGACACTACCGCAGTTCCTTCGGTACTTTTTGTATGCAATGTGTAACTCAAGTTTGCAGAGACTCGGTCTGGAGAAGGAAATGCTGCCGATTCCTACAACATTTCTCAAAAAAGTTTTGCTCTCTCCTCCAGCTTTTCCACTTTTTAGTCAGATAATTGCTCCCCTCTCATAAGAAATTTTTGGAATTTTTCAGCCATTCTCTACATTCAGTGTTAATTTTGCTGATAAGGCAAAAGGTGGGATTTTGCCATCAGGAACACACGGCAGCTGCACTTCACACTTCCCATGCTTTCAAAGACGGGCTAGAAGGCTAGTGACTAATACATTGTGCAAACAAGAAAATGCTTCCACACTGCAGAAAGCACACAAAAATAACACAGTCTTCAAAATAAAACCATGTTGTTGTCAGTTAATAAGTCGGGCACAATAGGACTATGAATTTATTTGCATTTCCAACAGTGAAAAACAAACTAAGCACCTCCTTAGCATAACTAATCCCACTCCAACCAATCCTCTCCAGTCCCCAAACCTCATCTTGTTATGGGAATTAACCCACTTTCCAAAAAATATTGAAGTCTTTCCAAATGCACAGAATTTTTATTCACACACAATTTATGCAGCCTAGAAACAAATTAAAGAAGGTTGACTTGCTGCTTAGGAGAAAACTCACATTAAGCACCTGCTCTGCCAGCGTGATCTAGTCCAAGTCATTCAGGAAAAGTTTATATCTCACAGCAGAGAAAGATGCGGAGCTCTTTAAGGAGCAGGTTCCCAAGCCAGGAACCCCATGTGGCACCGCACTACTATACGAGTATGAACCAGTCAGTGCTGATACTTTCAGATAGCATTACATGCAGGTGGCTCCAATCCACTTACCCAGATCACTCCACTGAATATAATACTTGAAGTCAGTGATCACACAGCCTGACCAGGTGCCTTCATCTACAGTAAAAGCACATACTTAAGTTCTCTACCTCATTTCTTCATTTGCAGAATGGGAAGAATAGCACTTCCATATGTTGCAGGAATGCTGCAAGCATACAAACAAGAAAACTGGGGAAGCACAAACAAAACAGAGTATCACAGAGGAGAGAACACAGCACAGATCTGCAAAACACACACCACACTTGAAAGCTTCTTTACTGAAATAACTTTAGCCCAGGCTTCAGAAAATTAAATAAATAAATAAATGTTATCACCCAATTACAAAGTTAAAACTGGAAACATTATGGACCAAGCTGTGAACAGAAAACTGCTCAGGACCAATTTGACTGAGAAAAACAGTAAAATTTCTTGAGGAACTACTTTTACTCTTAAGAAATGCCAGTTTATTACAATTTCATGAAGAAAAGTAAATTTCTGCTAAGAAAGGTTACTCAGGTTCAAGGAGGATTTTCTGACCAAACCAAAAGGGAGAGGTACAAATTCCAGAACGTACTGACCATCTGCAGAGGCAATGATAAGTCAGACAAGTTCAAATTGCATACGTGACAAGCCTTGGCACAGGCAACTGAACCAAAGGCTCCACATTAAGTTTCTGACCTGCCTAGTCTGGGAGTAGTGTTTTTAGTATGTATAACTGAGTGCTCACTCTCACCCATGTAAGACATAGCCCTGGGTCAGCTTGGATGCTTGTTTGGATGCTAGAAATGTATGTTTAAATTTCTATTTCACAAAAAGCATTGCTACGATTTAAAATCAGTTCTTCTAAAAACCTAAATAAAAACACTGTGTGTTGGTGTATTCATTATCCTGGTTCCAGTTAAACCATTCAGAAGCATCTGCTTTACCAGTGCACAACAGGAAAAAGGTTTTATGGGATAGAAGTCTATTTCTCTTCCACCTCTAGGAAAAAATACAGATAGACAGAAAGGAAATTAAGAATTTTCTGATAAAAGAACCTTCCAGCTTTATCCATAAACACAGTGGAGAAGTTAATGAACTCTAAAATAAGGTACACCTATTTTCAGTTTGGTTTCCACATCTTGTTTTGCTAGCGTAGCTTCAGGTTTTAACTCAGTTATCTCTGTTTAGCACTCACATAGAAGAAAGCTCTGTTAACTCATTTGTGACTCTTCAAACTGGAGTTTTCCACTCTTCAGATAACAAAGCCCCTTGACCTTCCCAGCTAAGTCGAATACTTCATACCTGTTAGCTGTCAACTACCTTTCACCGAAATTTGATGTGAAACCACATCAGTCTATAGTTTTTCTCTGAAGCAGCTAGCTGAACGTCAGAAAACATTTCTACGCACAGTTCTTTCACTTGTCACACAGGTATCATGATGCTTTCTCTGCTCCTTATTTGGATGAAAAAAAACTTCTAATGTTAGTTCTGCACACAACCCAAAACTCTAGCTTTTGGTCTCACACCCTGCCTCTAAGCTGGAGTGGCATAGAGCATGCACAAGATGATGGGCTGTTTTTCACAACCCTGAAGCTCCACACCCAAGCCCTCTAAAAGTCTCTTTCATCAGAATTATTAAGAACAAATTAGAAACTCCAAATAAAACAGTCAGATTGTACAGTTCTTATCACCATCTATAGTCCCCTCCATGCTCCAGCAAGTCTTAACCTTTGAGCCTTCTTGAGTCCCAGCCTGTGAATCTCCACACATCAGATGATGCATAACTAATTTATCGGCCATGTGACAGAACATGGAAGCCATGCCACAATGTGCTGGGCTATGTGACAACTCAGAGCAATGACAGAGGAAGATAAATGCAGAAGTTTCACAAATGTTTGCTGACCTTTGATTACTTGATTGGATTTAAGCTTCCTCTCTCTCAGCTGTGACCTACACAGGAAAAGCAATCAGCGTGACTGGATATGGATACTTAAAACATGTGGAGTCAATATACCAGTCTTTTGATGAAGTCATTCCTAGCTGCCCACAGAATAGGGCTATTCTGGCACTGCTATGACAATCCATCTCCCAGACAGACTAAAGGTTACATTGGCTTTGCTGTTATCTTCAGAGATAGTCCTGATTAGAACCAAGGCAAGACCAGAAACAGGGACAAAGGTAGAATTCATGCTCTAGGCAGAGACCTACTGCAGCATATGCATGGTGCTCAGCAATACACTGATCTCATCAGGGTTTTCTGCACAGCAGAGAATTTCATAGCACATATTCTTATGAACAGGCTAATGGCAGTATACTTGCGAGCTGGAGAAAACTAAACTCAAAGGAATCAGCACACAGCCAAAAAAACACCACTTGAAACATGAGTTTCAACCCTCTAACTGGAAGCAGCTTTAAAAAAACACAAAAAACTTTAAAAAGCTAGACCACAAATTACTTCAATAAATACATCTTGTAAAAAAGATATCACAAAGAAACTTCCATTAACCCACTCTGCCCTGATGTTCCACCCTTATATACACTATTTCATTTAACTGCAGTAACTGAAATCCAGCAGGCTATTCATAGAAGCAAGGGTCATTCATGGAAGCTTGCTTTACCACCAAGAGAGCCCTTCCAATCAGCAAAAACTCTCCCCACCTTCAGCAGTCAATACATTTGGTCACTGATTTTCAGGCCATAAGGGATTTCAACAGGTCATATACATTCTTCCCCTTCCTCTCAAAAGCAGGATCAACTCTAAATCACAGAATCATAGTATCATTTAGGTTGGAGAAGACCCTTAAGATTATCAAGTCCAAATGTAATCATTCCTGACTGATGGCTGATTGAACAATGCTTGAAGCTTTTGAATGATACGGACTCCATATTTTCCTGAAACTATTTCTTCCAGTCTTTCATTGTCCTTACGGAAAGTTTTTTCTAATGTAAGTTAATCTCTTTCATTGCATTTTAAACATATATTACTTCTTTTTCTATATACCCTAGAAGAGTAAGACATGCCTTTTTTCAGGGACCTTTTATATAAAGACTGTACCCTCTCAGGCTTCTCTTTCCCTAGACTTAAAATCAGCCCTCCCCCCAACCTCCGCCATTCCAGGTGAAAAAGTAAGGTTCATGTAACCATGTTCATAAAATGTAAGTGCTGTAAATCTAAATTAGCACCACATCTCATGTAACTATTTTGCATAGGGAATTTGTGATTAAAACGCTATTCAGGTTTATTCCCCAATCCTTCACTGAGCACAGCAGCTCTGCTAACCTGTCATATCAAGGCCACCACAGCATCTCTCCCAGCCCATTCCTCTCTGCAATAGGACTCAGCTAGACAGTGCAGGGCCCAGACAGAGTCAGGAGCTGTAAATTTCACTTTCTGCCCTTTAGCTCCTCACCTCCTTTTGTAACTGCCACCAGTAGCATCAAGCTGGACAAAAATACAAGAACAAGCAGGAAGTTTCCTAGAGATTTCCAAAAGGTGCAACGCAATCTGGCTATCCAGTGTGACAGAGAGGCACTGGGTGACTCAATTGCAAAGTTCTGAAAAACAGTTTAGACAAACTACAGGGGCCTTTGAAAGAAGCATTCCAAACACTCATAGAATTAAACAGATTTAGTATGTAAAAAAACACTGAAGGAAATTCAATGGGTTTTGATAATAGCTTTAGAACTAAATAAACTCTGAGAAATAAATTCAGAAAGGTGCTGATTTGTCACACGAACCTTTTTGCTGAGCTGTTTCAGGAATACAGAAAAGGGAATCCACTCCAAAACAGTTACAAAAAAGGAAATTAGTGGCACAGAGAAGCATAGACTGCAGTTAGGCCAAGATGGATACAGACAACACAATCCCTGCTCATGCTCTAAGCAACATGCAGTGTTACACAGAATCATAGAATAATTTATGTTGGAAATGACCTTTAAGATCATTGAAATCTTAAATGAAGGGCTCCACTAAGAAAATGTATGTTACTGAAACTATTGAAATAGTGGCCTAAAATTGCCGTCAATAACTAGAAATCTCCAGTAAGTGTTTTAATTGCTCCTATGCAAGTTTACAGAGGCATTGCCTAAAGAACAAAAAAACCCAAACATCATAACAACAAATGCTGGGCAGAAGTTTAAAATATATTAATCAAAATGTTAAAGACATTACAAAACAGAAAGTCAACACTATCACTCACTATGTTTACAGAAAAAAACTTTGGATCCCCTCCAATTGAGGGAAACTCCCAATTCACCCAGAAGAGCAGAGGAGGTAATTTATTTTTCAAGTGCTATCCACACCACTTGAATACTTTTATCAGATCTTTTCTCTCTCATAAAACAACTTCTTCATTCAAAGAAGTACTGACTTAATTTCAATCCTTTATCCATACTATTGTTCACAAAGAAAATTTTAACTACCATTCTCAGGTGTGATTCAGACAGCATCTGCAGTGCCTTCCTCTACAGAGCATAACTAAATAAAAGATTTATATTGTTATTAATAAAAAAAATTGAATAGTTTTCTGGTTTATCATCATCTTAGCGGCAATAATCTGGTGCCAGAAATCAGAGGCAGACACAGCCTGCACAGCAGGTAACAGCATCTGCAGACAAGGAAACAACAGTTGCACAGAAAAGTGTCTGCCCTCTGCTGCCTCCTCAGTTACACTCAGTCCTCACAGCAGGGACTGCCCTACTGGGCATGGCTGTACTCAGCTATTTCTCAGCTAAACGAAGCACAGCAACATATTATTACCTTAAAACCTTGATCCCCTGTTGCTGCCAAATGATTTGAAGTGATGGCCAGAAAGGAGGCACACTGCCTAATAATTAACTAATATAAACTGAAGCAAAAAAACCCTGACAAGCCTTATTGCATCTGAGTCAGAGCAATCCCAGGCACAGCTACAGGCTGGGCAGACAAGAGATTCAGAGAAGCCCTACAGAGAAGGACTTCGGGGTGTTGGTCAATGAGAAACTTAACACGAGCCAGCAGCGTGCGCTCACAGCCCAGAAAGCCAACCATATCTTGGCCTACATAAAAAGGAGTGTGACCAGCAGGTCAAAGGAAGTGACCCTGCCCCTCTACTCTGTTCTCATGAGACCTCATTTGGAGTATTGTGTGCAGTTCTGATGTCCTCAACATAAAAAGGACATGGAACTGTTGGAACAAGTCCAAAGGAGGGC
>JANRGW010010142.1:0-24741 GCA_024733675.1 Psilopsiagon aymara
CGCGGCCGTACGCACAACACCGCCCTACTGGTCGGCGGCTTGGCCAGATGTGGCCTGTGCAGGGCAGGGGCAGGGGCAGGGACGGGGGCAGGGACGGGGACAGTGGAAAGGATGCAGAAATGCCCCCGGTCCCGCCAGCCGAGCGCCCTGCTTTGGACTGTGTGTTGTTTCGGCTCCGCGGGTCTCTCCCCGCAAGGATGGAGCCCCTCCTTGGCCTGGAGGAAGCTTTTCCCTTCCTATGCCTTCAGTCTCACAACTCCTGTTTCCTTAGCGCCTGGTTGTATGGGGCTTTGAAATACAGACAAGAGGTGAAGCTGACGCAGGGAGCCCTTGTATGTGCGCAGCTCCCTTATGGGGGGCCAGGCCTGAGAGCCATGTAGACAAGCTGGGGGAGAGGCAGTGTTTCTGCAGTGTGTCTGGACCTCTGCAGCCAGGGGAGGGACAGGAGGTACGTCGCTACAGTGCATCTCCCCATATATGTCAGGATGCTCAACAAGGAGAGAGCAGGGCTGCTCACCTGGCGTTGTCAGTAGTTCGCAAAGTTTGAGTGGTGAGATCTCAAGACCAATTTGGAATCACTGAGCACTGCTCCCTGTCCTTGGCTTAGCCAGAGGATCACTATCCTCTGTGACTTAACATTCTCAAGTTCTTTTAAAAATCTCAGTTTAAAAGGTTTAGTGGAACTCAAAATCCTTTTGTTATAAAGTAAACATTTGGATCCTGAGCTGAGGTAGAAAAAGAAGAAAACATAATAGGAGTATGACTCCCGCCTAGCAACAGAACTAGAATTACATAGCTGAGATCCAAATTTGAAATAATTCAAGTCTGTTTATTTTGTATTCTCCTCCAGCCTGTCTAACTATTGTTCCAGAAATTAACTCCTTGGAGCAGTTGCAGCGCATGCTGAAGTGCCATGGAAATGTAAATGCCTACATTATATCTCCCAGTCAGTCTCAAATGTTTCCTGAAAAGCCTACCTCTACTGTTTACAGAGCAATTTAGACTATTCAGGAGTTCTCATTACTGAGATTCCCAGCCAGGGTACTAGTTAGTGCCCCACTTTGCGTTTCTTACTGCCCGTTTGACTTGCACCTTGGAGAATTTTTGCCCATGATGTTTATTTTTTGTTTGTTTACCTAAGAGGCACCCTTTCCTAGGGATCAGAGCCCAATTCACTGGCAGGCACAAGATCCCTGCCAGCCTCCAGCATAACACAAATACTTTTCCCGTTAGCTTTCATGACTTGTCTCCTGCTCCCTACCATGGTGCCAGCTTCTAGTTTGGTCTGTGCCTCCTCTGGGGTCACCAGTGCTGGCATCCCTGCTCCAGCCCCACACCCCCTTTTCACATCTCTGTGCGATCAACAGCCCCCATCCCTTGCTCTGCAAGACATGCCCTAAGAGAGGGTAAGAGACAGGCTTACGCTGCGCCCTCACTTGTCTCACGCATGTCACACCAGCTAAAAGTTACAATTCTATTAAATCACTGGTGTGGTTAATAACTACGTATACACTTTCACTTAGGAGGCAGAAAAGGAATCTGTCAGGCCCCCCTAGACTGGAATGAATGGCTCAGTAACTTTTGCACAGTTTTATAATTTGTCATTACCTTTCAAATCACAAATCAAATGAGAGAAGGCATACATCTCCTGATTCCAGAAAATCTCAGGCGCTGAGCAATGGCTAATAACAGCCACCCTTCAGGTACACATTTATCTACTGTACAAACCATGTGGTGGAAGCAGCTCTGACCAGACTGGTATGCTTCATTTTCACAGTCATGCTGGCACGGTAAATAACAGTGATAAAACAGCAAGTACCATTTTCCAAAGGGAAGTCGTATTAGTTCCACTTGGCTGAGAAATGGTACTATTTTGAAAGAAAAAAAAGGAAAATATTTTATCAGGAAATACACCTACTGATGTTTTCAGAACCACTTGTTCTCAACATAAATGGGTTACTGCAGAAGTCAAAGACACCACAACATTCATTTCAGTGAGATAAGAAGTTGACCAGAGCTTTGTACTTTTGAAAATACCATTGGTTTATCCTTCTGCTTCTTTGAAGCCCTTAAAGAGCAGGACTGAAAAGAATGGGAAAAACGAGAGCTTAGTAATGACTGTGAGAGGGTGGCAGAAGTTTGCGAACACTCTACCAATAGTAGAAACCTGAACAGCTTGAAGTTTACTAACCCCTTGTGGCAGGAGTGACTCTTAGGAAGCTTGAAAGAGGTTCTAAGCTTCTGTTTCAGGATGTGGTTAAGCATTACCTAAGTTGCATTCTGTGGCTTCACACATGAGGATCAATAGCTTTTGAAAAACTACCGACAGTTATGGAAAATTCCAAACCAGCTGTAATGCTGTAAAGACTTGCCGAACTTTAAGGTGACAAAGAGTCCATTGGCTATTGAGGAAGATCTTTTTTTCTCAGTTCTGGTTTTATTTGTGTATATGACGCCTCTATCCTGTACTGGTTGGACCAGACATGAAGTGGAAGGTTGCGGTTTTACACTTTTCACAGGAAAATTGGCAAAGGGAGGAAGAATCTTGAACCACACACCTTGAGATTTAAAAAAATTCCTCTTCTAAAACTAATTCTGAAAATAATATTCCAAAATTAGAAATTTTGAAACACGAAGGAACAGAAGAAAATTTAAATTGACTGAAATTTCTCTGGAAGTATCCTCCAGGTTTCTATTTTCACAGTAAGCTCTAATCCATACAGGTCTTCTGTTGCCTGCAACATAGTAAATCACTGATTGAGCCGTATCCCACAAAATCATAGCATGCTTTACAGGAAGTCTTGTTTTATTGCTGGCTGATATGTTAAAATGAGAAGTCTCAGTACAGTTCATTTTACTGGTCTCCAGTTATCAATATATTCAGATCTTAATCTCCCTTGGACTTCATTCAGAAAGAGCAGGAAAAAAGCCAAGGTCTCTTCCCAAAATTTTTTTTCTCCCAGTTAAGCAGGTTTGAATGCCCAGAGCCTTAATATGTGAGCTGTTGCTCAGCTCATACTAGCTGTCACGTTTGCTTACTCATTCATTACATTGCCAATATTTGGATGAATTTAATAGTAAGATGTGTTGGAATATCTTGCAAATGAAAGGTAGTGTGTGTAATCAAAGTCTGTTCTTGTCACACAGCATATTAATATTACAAATGGTAACATGGGGTCCTTCACACAGGAATTTGAAATCTTTATTCTTGTCTCACAACATCAAATTCCAGTTAGACCTAATGTATAGCTATCATGCAATTTGAAGTTTAAGTAATACTATTAAGCTAATAGCTAAAACCTTGTCTGCTGTCAGGGCCTCATGATGGAGTCTGGGGATGTGAACCACTTCCTTTCTATTTTGCGTCCATTTCAGGATTCTGATTTTGAGTTTGGATGTGGTCAAAAAGGACAAATATATGCAAATGTCTAGGAAAATTTGTGAGTTTCCAGAAAATCTGAACATTTTCTCAATTTCTCAATCAAGTTCTGAGAAATTTTAGCTGTGTTGTGTTGTCCTCAGGACTTTGATGAGACCTTTCACAGTCTAAGCTACTTTCTTACTGAGTTGTGACCACAGGGCTGCAGTTAGAATTAATTTGGGAAGGCTGTGTTTTCCACATCATCTAAAAATAACCTCATCAAATCGGCATTCTGCTCTTGCAACAAATCTTCAAAAAATCTTTCACTCCGAATGTACCTTTTTGAAAAGCTGAAGAGTAATAGAAGAGACAAAAACATCCCTTTCTTGTCCTTTCCTCTTTCCACTTGCTCAGTTTCTTTCAAGGTCATTTGCAAAATCAATATCACTCCAAAGGAGGTAGAACTGAAAGCCCAAATGTTTTGTCGAGTTCTTCATCTCCTGTGCCCTGGCACCCACAGTGGTTCCTTTGTTTTCAGGCTTGGGTTTGGCTGCTCTATCAGCATTTGGCCTTCCCCTGCATCTCCTTCCTCCTCAACCCTTCTCCTATGCCTGACCATAGTGCTGCCCTTCCAACAGACCTCGTCTCACCCAGAACTGTCATCACCGTTAATCTGTCCCATGTGCCTGAAAAATAATGCCGGTGGCAGAGACGGGCTCCCTTCTGATCCACTTCACTGATTGGGAACACACAAAGAGCAAGCCCCAAGCATCCCGGCAGTCAGCAGGAGCACAAATAACCTTTATGCCTCTGAGGATGCTGTTGCCCATGAAGAACAGCTATCCTGGGAGAGCAGCTATCGAGATCTGTGGAAGGCGACATGATGAGACAAGAAATCTGGTATGTAGAACAGAGCTGGTGGATGTGAGTGATGGAGCACCGTGCTGGCATTGGCAGGGAAGAGGAGATAGCTCTTTCGTGGAATTATTCTAGATTACTTTTACATGCCTTCAATTTTGCTTCAGTTGAGGTCAAGGATTATTTTTATAATTATTTCCTTCTTTCTTTAACAGCATGTTTCCAAAGCACCACCGAATTTCATGGAAGGAGATTAAATTAATTTTTAAACTTTAAAATGTTAAGACACAAGTGTTTTTACTAGAGCTTTGCAATAGTAAATATAATTTTTTTCACCAATGAATATAGCATCATGATTACACAAAGTTTAAACATCACATTTGAAAAAGCTCCTTTTGGTTCAAGTGCTCTCTTTATTTATGTTCCCAAAGCCGTTCTCCCCTTTCCAAACTCTTTTCACTAAAAATGCTACTGTGAATCTCTTAACAATATAACATTGATCCACTCCATTGAATTGGTCTAACATTAATCTGCAAAACTGCTTTTCCCCGAGCAGTAGATAACTTTTATCCACCATACTATTTAGCTAAAAGACATAAATAAACTGCAACTCAAATGCAACCCACTGAAAACCTCTCTCAGCCAAAGAGCCATTATATTTTTTCTCCAGTATGATACACTAGAGACTTTCTGAAAAAGAAAACTTACTGTATATACATAGAACATCCTGGCATATCCATTAAAGAGATGACTTGTATCAATTTCTGCTTAGTCACAGAAATAGAAATCCAGAAAGTTCCACTAAAATGAGTGAAATCAGTGTGAGCTTGCAACATTTGACCAAGAGCAATGCTTCTGCCCTGAGAAGCTCATCATATTTCCTTTTTAGAGACCAAAAACAAAACAAAAAAAAAAAATCAACCAAAGCCTTTTAGCAGATAATGCAGAGGGAAGAAGCATTAATGCCATTTTTTATGAAACTGCACTGTTTCCCCAGTGTATATTTCTCTTTTCTGCCATTGAGTTACTATTAATTATGAGTAAGCTGGTGGGGTGAATTAATGACTGTTCCAAATCTCTAACCAATATTATTTAAATGTGTCCTAATTCATTTATCTCCTTCCACACTTATTTCAAAAAAGTGACTTAAATGTCAAAAAGAGAGTATTTCACTTTATTACTGTAGTACTCCAGTACTGATGAAATTGAGTGGGACCTGAGGGAGAAAGGATGTTATGAACCTGTTATTTTCTGCCCTGTTTTTCTTGGACTGACAAGAGCAAGGGAATTAATTCCCTTGATTCTCCAGAAATACATCTTTTCCAACTCTGGTGCAGTCAGCAGTGCAGGAAGAGTGGGGAGAGCTTCTGCTTGCCCTCACCTCTTACTACCAGCTGGAGCAGCTCTATGGCGGTAAGTACCTCCCTGCTGCAGCAGATCCTAGGAGTAAGTGCAAACTTTGGAAGTCCCTCAGAAGTGCCCTGCTTCTTGTCACGGCTCATCTTGTGTTGTGCAGCTCAGTCCAACCCAGACTAAACTGGCCATGCTACCAGGGCAACTAGAATTGTAGCAAGAGTGCCAAGAGTAGTTTTGGCATCTGTGGACCTTTCTCCACTCATCCACAGATGTGACTCGGGATTTGGGAAAAAATTCTACATTGCTTAATAAAGGCTATAAATTTATCATATAACAATGAATGTTTCTTTTTAAGCATTAGTGGTTTACATCTTGATAGATCACATCACCATTTGTGTAGCACCTGGCAAAATTAAATTCACAGAGAGCTGTAGTTTTTGGGTTTAAAACTCTGTATTTGAAGGATCACAGAAAATGTGTTTGTTTTGTGAATGTTTTGTCTTTTACTTGGCACTTGCATGATCCATTTTATATATCCACAAATACTAAGATACGAAAAGAATCAATAGTGCCTGAGAGGCTAGCATGTGTCAGAGAGGAAGGAGAAGGATTTTATACCTTGGGAGATTAAGAGTGATCTTTCCTCCCATTTGTACCCTCCGCTGTGCTAGTTGTGAAATGTAAGGACCCACCTGAGCTTCTCCTTGTGCTACAGCTCTTGACAGCGTTATTGGTACTGATAAATAACCCATGCTCATTGCTGGGTTTTCAACAAGGCCAGATCTCAACACTGGCTGCAATATCACTGAGTCTTGGGTGAACTTGAAGAAACTTTCTTTCTTTGAGCTCCTCCATTTTCAGACAAGGGTCATCAGTATATACTTGTGTACATGTACTTTTATCTTTGTACAAACAAGTACAAAGATCACCATCATCCAGCTACCTTGGAGTGCCTTGGATCCATACAAGCCAGCCCTTGGTAGGGCACAGCTCTTGCCTTGCAACCCTCAGCATTACATGATCTGCCCCAGACGGTGCTGGAGGTGCAGAGCCCAATAAGGAGGACACATCTGAAGCAAGATGAAAGGGTAAAGCAAGGTAACATGCTACTGTGGCTCCTTTGTTGCCAAGGCCATCTCATGTAAAGATACCTCCTTGCCATTCTAATGTCTAGCATCACTAACACAGTTCTCTGCTCAGGGTAATTTACTGTATTTCTTAGTAGTACATAAAAGTTTAGACAACAAAATATGCCCAGTACCTTCTCTACACAGGCCTGATAATGAGGTGCATGAGCTCCCACTCATCCATGTATCCAAATGTTGGTAGATTGTGCAGTGCAGATATTTACCCTAACTTCAACAAATTGAACAGGCAGTGTCTGGAGGTTGCTCTTAGATGGTACTCCCCTTGCAGTTAACATCATGTTGGTCTTGCTGGGATTGAGATTGAACATTTCATTTCCAGTTGTGTTCAGCTCCCTGGGGGGCTGCGTATTCCATTGACTTCTGGGCTTGGATCAAGTTCTTCAATATTCTGATGTCTGAAGTAAGCTTGTCATCAAATATGCTTCCTATATTTACAAAAGGAATGATATAAGAATATACTTTATATATACATATGTATTAAATGCAGTCAAGGAGAAATGTTCTTTCAGAGTCAGGCTAAAGTTCCTTGTACAAACAAACTGTGTTGTCCTAAAGTGTGTCCCTTGATATGATATTCTTTTGCAGTTGTTTTAATAACGCCAAGCCTACAAAAAATGCATTTCTGTAAGCAACTTGTATATATATTTTTGAAGTGACTCTCCCTTGCAGTGTTCAAACTTAAGCTGCTCTACTGCATCTGTAAACCAACATATTACATGTTTTCCTCCTGCCTCTCATATAGTTAATGATGCTGAAGACCTTGATATTAGCATTACATTGTGAGCTGAAAGCATATTCCCCATATTCTCCATTCCTGCCTGGGTTTTTGCTTTGTCCTGACTTCTGACTAATTCACATTCTGTCCACTCTATTGTGTTGCTGCATGAATGCTCTCTGCAACTAGCTGATGACTATCCCATTATTATCCCAATAGAAGCATTTTTCTGCCTTTACTGTAGTCAACAGAAGAGTATAATACGTCTCAGCCAAAATCCCTCGTTTTTCTTTGTTGTGTCAAAAAATTAGGGTTGGCATCACCATTTGCTAAAATGCCCCTTTGGAGAAAGCATTACATATGACAAGACTCAAACTGGCTCTAAGCATGTCTATTTTTCTCTAGAGAGACATGACAAAATAACTCACTATGTAAATCAAAGACAGGATCAGTAGATGATCGTATATGAAACAATGATGTTGAAATTGAGAAACCCCTCTGCCAGCCTTCCTAGATACCTTTTGATTTGTTGTGGTTCTTAATTATCTTGAAGTGCAGGTTAATTGAAACAATCCAGCTTATACAGGGCAGCTTCTATAGCTATGACAATGATACTTAGGGCAGTGTCTTTCAGGAAAGAATAAAAATGGTTTCACAAGCTGAGAAGTTAATCAGCATATTTATTTTTACTCCTTTGGATTACTTTGGCCTTCCTTCACAACACTAATTACTGATTCTTTCCTACTTATGTAATCTATACAATGCTGATTTTTTCATCATGATAAGTAAATTTTTTTTTCACTTACTTGTGCCTTTAAGTGCTTAAACCAGGAGGAAAGAATAGAAATGTATTTCACCACTATAAACAAAATATTAAAAAAAAACAACAGAGAAAGCTGAATTATTCTGTGCCCATAAGTGGATACACTTGCAAATCTTCCTGATTATTCATACTGACAATATTAAAATTGCACATAGATCTTAAAGCAAGGTAATTCGGTATAGCTCCGTTTGTCTTTCATGGACCTATGGCAGTTTGTGCTACTAAAGGCACAGATCCTTTTGGGCTACAACCCTACTACATTTGAAAATTGAGTGTACCTAGAGCTGTATTAATAACAGCAAGGCAATATTAAATCTTCCTAATTGGTGGAGTTTTCCTATGTGACTTAAGACTTCAGTGCTACTCAAGAAATCGCCTTGAAATCCAGACATAATGGTGTGAAATTGTTCGGATTCTTATTCTGAACTGCAGTATGGTTCAGGGACCCAAAAATCCAACCTCTCTTACTGGAAGAGTGTAATTAGAAATACTGAGCTGGTGTTATACCTTGTTGCAGTGAAGGGTGTTTTTGAGCTCCTTAGTGCAATACTAAAGTTTAGCTGGGGTATCCATGGAGCAATAGAGTAGCCTGAGTAAAAATATCCTACACCAAGATCAATGAGGTATTTGGCTTGTGGATTTGGGATTATATTGTTGACACTGGACTCCAAAAATCTCATTTTCATCTCAAATTAGGTACCCTACAGAAAGCATGCAAAGGGAAAAAATCTTAACTTGTTCTTCTGATATTTTTATTATCAGGATCCTCAGTTGCTGATTTCAACTTCAGTGGAGCTGGGTTTATTCTGAGAGATGCTGACTAATGTGCACATACACCCTGATATTGCTTATGGTTTCATTAGCTCCAGCACAAGGCCTTTTATTAGCTTTACTAATTTTCTGGTAACCTTGCTGGACCATCTTCATGTGTAAATACTTTATGGAAAATCACTGATTGAAAATTTCAAGAAAAAGGAATTAAAGGAGCGGCATTGTTAAAATCTTCTATCATCATGTCCTCCAAGCATCTGCTTCTGAAAATCACCTGGAATTTCTTGGAGAAGAAGCTGCTTTGCGAAATCTGGGTCAGGGTGATAGATCAAGCCTAACCTCTCTGCTTATGGCTGTCTTAGGAACCAAAGAGCAGGACATGAAATTGTTGGAGACCCTTCAGTCCTCAAGACATTTCCCCCCTCAGAGAGCACTTGCAAGTCCTCTGGTGTTCCCAGAACATAAACGCTCCATCCCTGGCAGTGTTCAAGGCCAGGTTGGACAGAGCCTTGAGCAATATGGTCTAGTGTGAGGTGTCCCTGCTCGTGGCGGGGGGGTTGGAACTTGATGATCTTAATGTCCTTTCCAACCCTAACTATTCTATGATTATATGATTTTATGATCTTCATCATTAAGACTGTTTCCATCCTAGGTACCCTTTACTACCTACCACCATCAATCTTTTCTTTTCCACATGTAGAATTTTTAGAGCTTTTAATCAAAAACTCTTCTTCAGAAAAATGTTTTAACTTTTCTTCAGAGAAATTATTATATTCACAAATATACTGAATATAATCAATCAAAAATAAAATACCTGAAGGACATATCTTCTTACTTCCGTGTTTCCATGTTTGTGTTTCCATCTGACTTTCAGAAACTTTTATTTCTAATTGTACAATTAATAAAAGTTCTCAATAAATTCTAGGATGAAGGCTTCACATTCAAAACCATGTAATATCTCTGTCTGAACCACAGAATGGCTGAGGCTGGAAGTCATCTCTTGAAGTCATCTGGTTCAATGCCCCTGTTCAAGCAAGGTCACTCAAACTTGATTGCTCAGGGTCATGTCCAGTCTAGTTTTGATAGAGACTCTTCTGGGCAACCCATGCCAGTATTTAATGATCGTTGTAGTAAAAAATTATTTTGTTATGCTTTGAAGTCAGATCCCAAGTGAGAAGCCATTTGAAGCCAGATTAATAAAGGGGAAAATTATTTGTGCTACAAAATCTATTACACATTTATAAAAAGTAAAATATTTTATATTTTATGTAAAGTAAACTAAAAATAAAATGAATGTAAAAAAAATATATATAAAAATGTATTTTACAGTTTTTCTCTGTGTAACAGCAAAATAAAGTGAAAAAAATGTTGTTTCTTACTTCATTCAGCAGGAAAAGTATGAGCCATAAAAGAGGTGACCTACATACACATTCTTCTTTGTTGAGCTCTTAACCTTTGCTTGCATCTATAAATGGTTAATTCTCTATGTTTCTTTTAACATTCTTATCAAGATTAATTGATATTGAATGGTTATTGATCTTGGTTGGACAGAGAAAAAAACAGACAAACCACACAACATTGTGGAAAGCATTTCTATTAGAAGACCAAAGCTGGAATGATGTCTATTCCCATCTTTACCAAACAAGTGTCCTGTGTAAAATTTTACTTTTAGGAGTCTCCATTCCTCTAGCTGTTACTACAGAGAACTACACGGAACAGTAATTCTCTGTCCCCAAAGTATTCTGAGACAAATTCAGAGACTTTACATGTGGACACAAGAGAATTTGACATACTTTTGAAGTCACAGCAGAGAAACGATGGGAACGTCTGCCTGGGATTGGACTAAAGGTTCATGAACACTTTATCCTTTCTCCAACAAGACAAAGAGCAGGACTGTAGGGGACAAGTGTGTGAAGAGCTGCGAGAGAGGGAGATGTTGTCTGGTCCATTCTCCCATCCTCTATCTCAGCTCTTCCCATGGATGGCCCAGGGACTTCTCAAAGCATCAGTGCAAAGTTCAGTGGAGTTGGGATGATTTAATCCAATGCAAAGCCCGCTCTCTGACATAATTAATATATATGTGCTACACACAGATATGTTACACATTCCACAGAATGTTCTGCAGCTACAGAAACAGGTCAAGGAAAGTTTGAAGGGTTATGACATTTTCTAGAAAAAATTATAGGTGTGAAAAACATCTTTCTGCCTTGGGGGAGTAGGCTGTCAGACTGTTGTACATAGCTTTAGAAAGTAATTTTAATACTCCAGTTCCAGAAAAAAAAAGGCAGTGATAACAAATAACTGCAGTGTATTTATAACAGATCTCAGAATCTCTTAATTTGCTGTAGGTGGTGGAGACAGCTGATCTCAGTGAAACAGTCTGAGAGTAGAGAGTACTTTTCAGGGTGCATAAGGCTTGCTTCCCCTCCTTATAAACACATGAAAAGCAGAAACAGACTGGCTGACAAAGAATTATGTAAAAAAAACAATCAGTTAACCATGTAACAAAGAACTTTACTGTGTGCAATAGCATAGAATGCACAAAATAAGTGAAAAATATTTGTATCCTCCAATCTTTTCTAATTATAATAATTATAGATAAAAAGATGTATAAGTCATTGAAATGTGATGATTCTTTATCTTAAATTAAGGAAAAGATAAAGAATTATTGCTTAGATTCCTGTCTTTGCATATCGTTTTTCAAATATGTAATTCATCATATAGTACTTATGCATGTTTTCAAACAGATTTCCATAAATTTAACAGAAACACTGAAGATTTATTTTGTCACTAATGATGGTGTAACAGCAATACTGGCAAAACTCTAACATTAAATTCTTAGGGCTTGACTAAAGTTGCTTTTTTTCTTCACCTTTATTAAAAAGTTAGCAAGAAGCAGTTGTGCCATTTCCAGGAGAAAAAAAATGTGCATTTTCCCAAGGTTTTAAAACAACAAACAGAACTCACAAGTATTTCTTTGAAGAGATCATTCATGTTTCAGAGCACAATTCTTGTAGCACTGAGAATAAAACTTAGTCTCATCTGTCTATGCATGCTACCTTTCCGGAGAAGGAGGGAAGGCACTAATTTTGCATGCTGACCTGTCATGTCCATGACACCATGATGAAATACCTGTGGCCAAACCTTAAGAATATGAATGGTCACTGTTTCACCAACAAGTTGCAGGTAACTGGAAGAATTTTTTGGAGGGGAAAAAGATAATTGAGTAATGAAGTAGAATTAAAAAATACATTGGGCCACTCTAAGGTGAGCAGCAGAGAAATGGACCTCCAAATCTGCTGGGCAGTTGGAATCTCGTTTTCATAAGAAAAGTGATGTGTTTGTCTACATATATGGAGAACTGATTTAAATACTTGTGCTTTTGCCTCTGGTAAGAGAAAAAATTAAGTGAGATGTCATTGCTGTAGTCTGGTGTATTTTAATTATCACATATCAGACCTCCCTCCACTGGCTGAAGATGTTACAGTTTTCTCTGACTCTTGTAGCTATCTAAGGGTCAGGGCTCCTGTCAGGGTTGTCCAGGGAGATTTTTCTATACCATATGCAGGTATATGACAAAGAACACCACATCCAAAAGATGAATTCAGTTTGCTGCTACTCTGTTTTAAATCCTATCCCTAATTTTCCAGGTCCATCAGTCTTGTCAAACACAGTCCTTGAGGAAAGTATGAAGTTCTCTCTTTTTCTGCCTCGCTTGCTCTGCACATGGTGTCTGACACAGAAGTATGTGAGAAACCAGTGCATTAAGTACCTTCTGTTTACTTAACTAATAAACAGGTTTCTGAGTTTAACAGTTTCCACTGTTCTATCATGTATTGCTCACAGACAGCAGCTATTCAATATTACGTTTTTAGACATTTACTATTGTAGAGTTATATAGCTATGCATCAGTGCCTACTTAGATGGCAGCCTGGCTGAATACAAAGTTCAACTAAATGTATTATTAGACCCTGCCATTCCCTGTCTGTCATATTGTGGGACCACCCCAGTTCCTATTTTTAGCTGTGCTGTTGCAGGATATGTGATTATTCTGTCTTTTCTTGAGCTGGTTGCTAGGAATATTTACATCTGGCTACTAAGGGTGTGTTGTTTTCTTGACAGAAAACATTACTGTTTAATCTCCTTTCTTAAATTGTGACTGTTCTGACATCTTCATCTGCTCTCAGATTCACAGTTTTGTGACAGTTCTGTAGAACTGAACAGTAAAATTCATATTTTTTGCCATCAGTTTTCTGAAGCATCACCCATGCAATGTCTCCGTATTTGCCCGCAAGGCAGATACTGGTTTTGACATGGCATTATAACTAGTCAAACATTATTTGCAGCCTGACTTTTTAATGCAAGGAATCTAAGCATGCCTGGAGTTTTAGTTTAGCTTGTGTTGAGCCCATTATATTCACACATAGCACCCTGAGAGCTACTTTTATTGGCACCAGAGTTAGAAGGTCCTCCTTCAATCATTTGTAAACCCCATTCTTCACTCTCTTGGTCCATCTTAAGGGAAGTTTAGAGTGGTAACTCCATTGTCTTGTATCAAAAACTAGCCCTTTCACTTTTCCAGTGAAAATACTACAGGATACTTAGTGGTTTTGTCTGAATAACCTGACAACAAAAATAGCTTGTGACTTTTTAAATAAATAAGCCAGTTTTAATCTCAAGCTGTGTAAGAAAGCAAAGCTTTCTGTTGACGGAAAAATAAACTAAGTCTCACTTATGGCAGTAAGACTGTTCTCTTTGAATCTGGATGCTATTGCAATAAAGTAGTTGACTTCACAGATATAAAAGGTACTTTTGAACACCCATTGAACTCTGTCTTTGTGAATATGAAGATATTTTGCCGTTATGTGAAGCACCTGTAGAACAAAACAGAATACATTACTTTAATCTAAAATGTTGTCCTGGTTTCCACTGTAAGAGTTTTGTGGGTTTTTTTCTCCTTCCTAGTAGCTGGTGCAGTGCTGTGTTTTGGCTTTAGTCTGAGAACAGTGATGATAGCACACTGATGTTTTAGTTGTTGCTAAGTAGCCCTTACCCTGACAAAGGACCTGTCAGTGTTCCATGCTCCGCCAGTGAGGAGGGGCACAAAAAGCTGGGAGGAAGCAGAGACAGGACACCTGATCCAAATTAGCCAAAGGGGTATTCCATACCACAGCACATCATGCCCAGTATACAATCTGGGGTGTGTCACCCAGAAGGGACCAATCATTGCTCTGGTCAGGTTGGGTTTTGGTCAGCAGGGGCCAAGAAATTGCATTGTGCATTGCTTGTGTTTATTGTTTTATTCCCTTTCTGGTTTTAGTTTTTTATTCTCCCCCATTGTTATTTCCCTTATCGGTACTAGCAGTGTATTGTACTTTACTTATTGAACTGTTGTTATCTGAACCTATGGGGTTTACATTCTTTCGATTCAGGCTGCCCGGAGGGGGAGGGGGAGGGGAAGGAAAGGATGAGTGAGCAGCTGTGTGGTGCTGAATTACCGTCTGGGCTTAAACCAAATGTCAAAAGAATTTTTTTCTTTCTCAAAAGTGTTCACTATCTATATGTCATAGAAGTACTAGAGACAAGGATTAGTTCATGCATTGTCAGCCAAGTGAAATTCCCACTGCAGGGAGAAAAAGTTCGAAATACTATGTTAAAGTACTTATTTTAGACTATGTAGTGACAGCTCCAGTGACAGCTGGCATTGCAAGAAATGAAGATAATGAAGAAACTTTGCCATTTACTATATAACCTTAATAAAATGTTGTATTCTGCAATTTATTCTGAACTTTTTTTGTTGGAAGACCTTGGCCATTTATAATAGTGAATTATGTTCAAATAGCATTAGGTGCTTCTAACAGTGCTTCCAAAATGGAACTGAATCTATATTGACATTTAGTGAAATTAATAATAATCTTGAAAAATATAAAATATAGTAAGACTATAAGACAAAGAGGTGCACATGTTAACAGTCTTGCCTGTGCCATAGAACAGGTTACTCATAAAAATGGACTTGCTGAAAGCCAGAATAACCACCCTGGCTGTAGGTAGTACTCTACAGAGCAATGGTACCAAGACAGTCGTACCAAGAAAGCAAAAGGAATGAGAGAGCAGCAGCCACATCAGAAGCTACATATTTATGGAAACTTAAGAATTCAAGTCTCATAAGTGATACCTGTCAACCTTGACTGTGGCTGAAGGGCCATAGCAGAAGAGAGGACAAGGGATGGCTGCAGGTTGCCAACATGCACTTCAGGATGCCAGTTGTGTGCTCTGTGCCACTTTCCTGATACAACAGCTGGCTGTGTAGGGAATACCTGCTTGGCACAAAATAGCTGTAGCACACCAGAAAGGCTGATGCCAGACCTTAATTGTGTGGCATCGTTAATTTAAAAAAAAAAATATATATTTTTATGAATTTAATTTAAAAATTAAAGTTGTCCTAATTAAGCTTCCTGGTATTTAGGCCTTTTAATAAATATTACCATATTTCATACTGAAATCAATGAGAATTTGATTTACCATTATGAAGATTTTTGGCTGAGAATGAATTTCTGGACTGATACAGAACAGAACAACAACAAAAAAAGCAGCACTATGAGTTTGAGGCAGGATTGCAGCTTTCAAAATGAATTATTTCTGCATTGACTATAGAAGAAGCCTAGAAATGATCTTAGTAATTAGGCACCTAAAGTTAGTCACAAGAATGCCCACCAATTTAAGCCATTAATTTTACTTTAGTTCATCATCAAAATGACGTTCAGAGGAAACAACAGCTGCACAAGGCACAGCCATGCAGTCTTGATCCAGTAGATCTTCATCAGCCTTAAGCTGTATTTTACATTAATAAGTCAGAGTTGCAAATTAAACTTACCTATTCGTCTTCAGCATGCGTACATGATGTTCATCTGTCCTTGTGGGAGTCAGTGTTCGAGATGATGTACATGCATTGTAATACCTCTGAACATGTTTGTTTAAACCATCCACTGCAAGTTGTTATGCTAATACCTCAGAGAATTAGGATGACTGGACTAAGTCCTCGGATCTCATTTCCAGGAGCACCCTCTACAGAGAAGCATTGATAGAAAACGTGATTTTATTATTACTAGGATGCATCAGTCACATTCAGACTCACACATTTAGGCACCATACAGATATATAGTAAGAGACTTCTTTGCCTGTCCAAAAAAGCTTACAAATCAGGATAAGAAAGACCTATCATGGCAGATAGTGCTATTGTTTTAGTTTTATATAGCAGGATATAAAGTATACAGGGATTAAGAATATATGCCCAGCATCGACCTGAAAGACCAATGGCAACGCCAAAATCCAAACCAAAAATCTCCTGAGTTCATATTGGCGACTTAGCTCTTTCTCTTATGTCTGACTAGCTGGCATCAGGTCAATGACACTTTTTAAACACTGCATACTCTTTTTTAATGTGGGGAGGCAAATATCTCCGGCCTCAGCACTCTTTATTGTCATACCATATGTCTGTATTCTCAAAATATGATTTACAGTAATTGTATTTTCAAAGACCATCCCTAAGACTAATTTCAAAAACATTTAAATCTTTTCAGCTATAGTGATGAACAGCATCACTGTTACAACTTTGACAACTTTACTGTTAAGAAAGAAACCAGACATTTTTTAAATGACTGAAAAATATTAAATCCTCTGCTGAGAAATGAAAGCGGGGTAAAAGGGGACTTTAAATTCATTATGAGGATGCAAATTAACTAAGTATCTGAAGCACACACAATTTTCCTTATATGTCCTTTGGTTTTCTGCTCCTCTGAATTCTTGAACACAGCAGTTCTAAAAGTACAAACAGAAAAATCAATAAAATATCCTATTCCTGCTGAACCATGTTATCATAATGATTTGGTGCATTTTACTCATTACAGTTATCTCTGTTTGAAATGTATGAGGGAAGGGGAGAGTGGTAGACAAGAAAAAAAGGGCAGAAGGGAACAGCGTTACAGATAGGTATTAGGAATTTGTTTCAGTCAATGATATACATTGAAATCGAACTTCAGTAGACTTGCATGCATTAAAATACATTTTTTCTGTGTGTCATAATTACTTGCTTTCATTTCAATTATGTTTTTCTTATATATTAAAATGGCAGTTGTGCTCTGTGCAATATTAAGCTTGTGACTTTGAAACCCAAATGAGCTTGTAATGAAACTGGTTTTGTTAACTTCTTATAGGTCTGTATGGTGCTCCGTTACATATATCTTCTGGGATACATGACTGTGTACCCTCTGACTGAATAATTTTAGGATGAGTGAATAAGTTGTGTTAACTGTTTGCTGATGCAGTCACACTTCCAAATGAAGATATCAATACAACTAGACAGTATGAACATATAATCTTTAAATAGCTAGCTGGAAGAAATTAAAACCTTTTTCTTAATAGACCAGTAATTCTTTGAATTATGTAGAAGCCTATAGCAAATGAAGTCAGTTTGATTTAATGGTTATGTATATTTTTAGGGCAGGATCATAAGCCAATGTATGCAGCAGTTTAAGCACATGAAAGAGAAAAAGCCCCTATCTGTGTGTCTGGCTCCCGGTAGACCATGGGCACTTACAGCCTGTTGTTTCATTCATTCACTCCAAAGCCATTTGAAAAGGGGGTATATAGGCCAAGATAATATGTTGGTAGCTGAGGCCAAGTGGTTTGGAAATGTACATTGCAGAGAGAGAAGGTTAACCATCTGACCAGCACAGTACCACTGCCATTGGCAGAGAGCTCCCGAAAGAGATGGACCTGTGCCATCCAGCCTTTTGTCCTGCAGCATTCCTGGATGGCAAAAATGGTGTTGTGGAGCTAAGAACAAAAGTCACGAGGACAATGTGACAATGCTCCTCCCCACTTTTTTTTCCTGAGATTGGACATAAGGTGTGTGTCAGCAGCAAGAAACAACAAGGCAGTCCTTGGGGAAGAGCTCTTTCCAAAGAACTTGGCAAGTGTTAATTTGTTAAGACGCATTGCAGAAAGCAGTATTCCCCAAATGATGATAATGCATCTGTTTGGACCGAGACTGTAAAAAATTCTATAATTAAAATAAGAACACAGTTCTTGACTCATTCATATCTTCCTGTGAATCTTTCAGGCCCAAAAGCCTTAAGCACTTCTACAGTCCTGAGCTGACCAGTAAGGTACACAAGGCTAGGAATCTCGCTTCCTTGACTGCATGTGTTTAGGAAATAGCGAATATCTGCTTTGCTCTGTCTGGTTTCTTTTCTTCATATTTCAAGAGAGCACATATGAGGGGAAGACTTAGTATGTGCTCAGTAAATAGCTTCAAAAATGGCGAATAACTGGCTGCTTGGGATTGTCTTCTGGGAGAATACGTTTGTCAGAGAGCTTGATTTTTGTTAGTTTTCTTCAGAATTAAGTATTACCTAGGCATTTGTTTCATAGCTTACCTGTCTAAAGGCAGCTTCTACAAAAAATTCAGAGCAAAGATAACACTTCTTGTATCCCCATCAAAGAATTTTCATGCCTAAGACTGTATATGGCTATTAATCCTTGTATTCAGATATCTTATTTTTGCATCATCTGCTCATCACTTCACCACGTGGAGGCAAAACTTTCCCTTCTGTTTGGTTTTCTCAGTTTCTTTCAGAGACGAGCAGAGCAAAAGCAAACCAGGCATTTTACAGAGTATGAAACTGCCCAGTGGTCCTTAAGGCCTAGAAAATCACAGTAAGATTGGCAGCACCTCTGTTAGATCTGCCTCTATAAGGCAAACTTCTCTTAGTTTTGTGCAAAAACTGTAGAATGCCCTTCCTAAATTTCCAAATAGCAGCTTCAGTAACCTCATACCAATTACCTTCGCTTTCATGGGCAGACACTGGCTCATTCTCTGTCAGCAAAGTGCCCATTCTGCTCAGTTCTAGTGTATTGTTGCATTTAAGTGATTTTACTCCTGGAAAGGAAAGATCATATTCCTAATGCACAGAGCTCATTCTGTGAAACTATAGTTTAGTTACTGGGCAATGTCCTGTACACTAAAACATTGAGTTTCACCACTATTGATTTTAGTTTCTGCAGACCAAGCTTTTTTTTCTCTATGCATAAGGCACTTCATCTTTTACATAAAATATGCATTGGCTCATGCCAATGACAGAATCAGTTAAAGGACTGTGGAGATTCTACCCATCAGCACCACAGGAACTAGTTCAGTCCAGGCATTAATCTTCACACTTTCTGACTGGAAAAGGATGCTGCCTGCTATGAGAAATGACTCCAAGAAGAGTCTTTAATGTTTGATTTGTTTTCCTTAAGAATGAGCACTGCCTTGGAAGAAAGGACAGGAGCCATGGAGGAATGCATAGGAAATAAATGTTACTGACAACACCTGGCTGAACCAAGCAGAGTTTTAAAGTGGCTGTGCTTTCTGGCTGCACATAACCTTTTTTTCTTTCTGAACTTCCACACTGTACTGTGCTGATTTTTATTTAGACACTGCTGTGGTTCTCACAGGGGAGTGCTGAGGTGATGAAGGAAGGTAGGATGGACACTGGGTGCTCCAAATTAGAGGTGAAATGTAAAGCAAGAAAGGACCTTTTTCTGTGTGCAATTCCTATCTGATAAATAAAGAAGACTCTGTAGCCAGACTTATAAATCAACGGAGGCTGGCGCTTGTTTGTACTCTGAAAAGGAAAAAGACAAGCTCACTGATCAAGTTGATGCTAAAGGAGCCCAGCAGGCCCGGGGAGGATGTGGCCAAGGCTATCACTTAGTAGTTTCTTGCTTCTTCTGCTGGAGGAAGGCATAGAGGCTGATCCACCACCTCTCTGTGGTGTACTTGCACAGAGCAATCCTGTTTGACATTTCCTTTCCATTCAGGAAAGTAATTGCCACATAGTTCTTCCTGATTTATCATCATGTTCTTCAGTATAGTGAACAAGAGTAGAACATATTGTTGGGGTAGGGGGGAGGAATAATTTCCAGTTTTAAAAAATGGCTTTTGAATTTTCAGCTTACCCTTAAATGAGCTAAATACCAATAAAAGGCAAAAAATCAGCTTTGTACTTGAAAGTCCTCTCGCCTTTATCACTAGAGTAACTAGTTTTCATCTCTTTTTTTTCTGGATTGCAGTCATGCAGCAGCTACTAGAGTTTATTTAATGCCTTCTATGATTTTATGATACTATGATTTTAAATCATGACTATCGTTCTGGTTTCTGCAGCCTTATAGGTAGGCATGGCCCTTTGTAGGCAAATAAAAAGACTATCTCATTCTCTGCAGTGCTTACCATTTAAGTTTGAAGCTCCAGTTCTGAATTTTCAGACCAGTTTTACACAATGCAGAGCAAAGATGCACTGTATACATACATCTTCCTTCTGAGATGCATATTTCAGTGATGTCCCTGTAGCTCCCTGAACAGTTTGAGAAAAAAAAGTGTCTTGTTCAAACTGTACTTGCAAATATCTCACAATTGAAAGAACATCCTAAGCATTCATGAAGAATAGTGGTTACTTCATTCATCTGGCTTACATGATTAGTTATATCTTAATGAGAGGCTATTTTGAAGGGGTTAGCATAGCCATGGAAGAAGGTTTGAGAGATGCAAAAGAATGAACAGAAGGAAAATGGGTGCTCTATATAATGGAACAGATGAAAACTGAAGCATACCTCCATAATTAGTGGGACTACACCAAGGATGAACATCACCTTGTTTTTCTATGCTCATATAACTTCATTATATGCTGTATGCATACAAAGCTAGCAATTAATTGGATACTCCATCATCAAGCATTGTTTGTAGCTAAATTCTAAGGTTGTATTCTAAAGAAAATAAATCGAAACTTGCTCCTAGATGCTACAAAAATACTCTTACATAATACAGTCTCATTTTGAATACAAGAAGAAGAAAGTGCACCACTGCCCTTCTTAGGAAGATGTTAATGCAGGCAACCTGTATGTACTTTTCAAGAGCTCCCAGAACATCCTGTGCAGAAACTGTACTTTTGCCATTGCATTTCCATCAGAGAGTATGATTTGGATTGCTTATTCTGGTGCCTAACACTATTCTTTCCTAAATAATATCATTAACCATGAATCTCCGACTTTTTAATGGGCTCTAATGATCCTTATGGGGAAATTCCAGTTTTGATCTCTTTAGTAACTACCAGTGCAAATGTAAATCCCTCTCAGTTATCAGCTTGTTACACTAAAGAAGTAAAGAGCACCGGAAATTATTATAGCCCATATGTTACTAAAAAGGTTTCAGTGTGGATTAGTGGCTTATGTAACAGGTGGGCCTAACCCACATTGGGCTCAATTTGTGGGGCTTTCTAATTTTTTATAAAAAAGCTTGTTTCCTAAAGATAAGCTTGAGTACTAATTTAATTTACATTTTGCTGCTCTTAGGCACAATCAGCATACATTGGAATAAACATTTAAAGCCCCTTATGAAACAATTTGATGGTTTTGCCATTATTCTTTTTACTTTTTGAGTAATGTTCTTGGTTTTCCTTGATGAAATAGCCTAGTTAGGTTTGAGTTGAAATTACAGGAACTGCAAATTAAAACAATGAGTAACAATCTGTAGTCTTCTTAGGGTAATAGAAAAGAATCAGGAAAGTTCAATGATGGGGATTTTTCCAAGTCTTGGTCTAAACAAAGGCTAGAAGATAGCTTCAGGTATAAAAAGAAAATAAACTCAAAGTCTGCAATAGAAAACAGTGCAAATGAGCAATTAGCTAGTGTAGTTGCTGAAAAAAAAAATCAAAAACCAAGAAACCAAGAGGTTAACATCGGTGATGAATTCTAAGTTTATCACTAAAATATCTTCAAAAATTGAAAGTACTGGAGGGTATTTTTTGTTCTTTGTGTTTCCCAATAGACGTTGACATCGCTTCAGTGCTGCATTTTAGGAAATGTAGGCTGTATCTATACATTCAAACGCAGTTTTTCAGAGAAGACATATGCTCTCTTGTGATGTGTCAGGTTTTTGTTGCCAACTTGATGTACTCTAGGGCAGTTCTAAAATGCTGAGCTGTTTTAGAAAGAGTTCCAAATTAAATCAGAGATAGGCATATATTCAGCTTCCCTGAAAGACAAATAGAAAAAATAAAAAGACAAAAATTAATCTTTTATGATTGGGTATTAGTGTCATTTCTAATTTGAAAAGAATCTATCAGATTCACAAGGCATTTCTTCCGTCCACAGAAGTTGTGGAAATACATACCCATTATCTAGTTAAGCATGTGCTAACTTGGATTTTATGGTTGTTCTGACTAATTTACTCATGCAGAAATTGGAGATACCATTTTGTAATTCTTGAATTTCTCCTGTCCATGATTTCTGTTTAAACAACTTTCTTTACAAGTATCACTGCCTCTTCCACGATCCTCAAGGTTACTTTAGGGAACATGTTACCAGCACAGCTAGCAGATTAGCAGGTGCATATCTGAATCCTTTTAGCATCTTTTTCTCATATCTGAAGCCGTTAGTGCCTCAGAATGCTCACACAGTGGCTCTCCTGGGAAGGTTACAAAACTGAAAGCTACTTTAGAACATGTAAACCTGGATGCCAAGAGTGAATTGGTCTACTTCCCAAATCCTGATGCAACTCACACTTCTGAAAACATTTTGTCTTTCACTGAACTGTTAATTATTCTTGCTCGGGATATTTGGTTTGTTTAATTTTGGGGGCTTTTTTTTTCCCTTTCCCTGTGAAAACCATTGTAAAATCTTATTCTCAGTCTGGAATATGCTAATACCCTGAAGTGGTCTTTCAGTTACCTGCAAATATTTCACCTTGTAGTGGTTCCTATTAATAAACTAAACTAAACTAAAGTAAAATCAAATCAAAGCAAATTCTTGACTTTATTATAGTTCTAATTCTTAAATTTAATGTTCTTGCTGTGGATTTTTGTTTTCACTTTTCATCATACGAAAGGGTCAAATTTCAATACTTTATGGCCTCTTTTACCAGGAAGAACTTCAGTGGCTGCATCTTGAAGAAGGTCACATACTCTGCTTGACACTAAATGACGAATGGCTTTTACTTTATGGATTTTCTGACCAACTAATTGAAAAAGCAATCCTTTGCAATGTTTAAAAAAATACTGTCTGCAACATGCCTGGTCATGGCAGGTATTGAGTCTATCTGGAAGGCATGAAGTCTCCTATTACTATTGTGATTACCTTTGTTACCTGTGGCAGGCAAGTGCTCAGTCATCTCCAGAAAAGCAGGGCTCCACCACATGTAACAGTTACTTGGTAAGTCAAACACCAGCACCCCGAACATATCTCCCCACCTCCTTCTTCCTCTCCAGCTTTATACACTGAGCGTGGTGCCATATAGTATGGAATATCCCTTGGGTCAGTTGGGGTCAGCTGTCCTGGCTGTGTCCCCTCCCAACTCCTAATGCAGCCCCAGCCTACTCACTGGTGGGGTGCTGTAAGAGGCAGAAAAGGCCTTGGTTCTGTGTAAGCACTGATCAGTAGCTAAAACATGCTTGTGCCATCAACACTGTTTCCAGCACAAATCCAAAGCATGGCCCCATAGCAGATACTGTGATGAAAATTAACTGTATCCCAACCAAGACCAGTGCACACAGAATATTTACTTTATTTGATTCCAGCTGCTCCTTAAAATATTATTTTACTTCCTGAAAATTTAACTGGTCTATTGTGCTCCTTCTACCACATTTCTGAGATATTAACTTATTCATTACGTCAGTTTTAAGCCAGACATTCCTTTTCTCTGTCCTTAGCATGGTTCAGATTTCTAGCACTAGTACAAACAGGTCTTACTCTGCCTGCCAATTTTTATGTATGTGCTGAAATAGGGATTTACTTGCTAAGTTGTGCTTTGCTGTTGCTTTGCTATACTTTATGTTTCCACCCTTTTATTTGAGGATATAGAGGATTTGTAGTTTATCCCTATGGAATGTACCATCCAGTAGTATGTCTTCATTCACGTGCTTTGACTTTCTTCCAGTCTTAGCTTAAAAAGTCTCCAATAACTTTTTAATTTTATTTCTCAGCTGCCAGGTTCAAATTTGGATAACAGAGACCCTGTATTCCTCGGATAGTAATAAAACTCAGCTGCCCTTCTCTGAACTGTGTTTTCAGTGAAACACTGAGTCTCTGCCTTTCCATCTGCTACCGTGTGTAGGTCTGGAAAGCCTGAGCCTCTCTTCCTGCCTATGCACAGAATTCATCTCCACAACATGCATCACAACGCTGTTGACATTCATCCTTCTCATTTTTGTAGAGATTATTTATGTGCTTCATGAGATCTCCCACTTTTACACTTGACAGACCAGAGCAAGTCTTCTTTTCATCCAAGTGCCATTATGCGATCACAAGACTAGATATTTATATGTCAGATAATTGCAACCCTTCATGTTATTGGCCAAATACTGAAAAGGTATAAGACAGTAACAACAAGGAAAATGAGAGGTAAAAGTAACTTTAACAGACATCTTTCTTTACATCTATTTTCCTATGACTAACCATGCCAAATGCAAGGTCCTACATCTGGGTCGAAGCAATCCCAGGCACAGCTACAGATTGAGCAGAGAAGAGATTCAGAGCAGCCCTGAGGAGAAGGACTTGGGAGAGTTGGTCAATGGAAAAATGAACATGAGCCTGCAGTATGCGCTTGCAGCCCAGAAAGCCAACTGTATCCTGGGCTGCATCAAAAGGAGCATGACCAGCAGGTCGAGGGAGGTGA
>JANRGW010010145.1:0-13775 GCA_024733675.1 Psilopsiagon aymara
CTCGAAGAGGACCACGGCGCCCACGTGGCGGTGTCGGGGGGCACCCGCGGCCACCGGCACACATGAGGTGGGGCTGAGCACAGCACCGGCACAGAGCAGGGAACGTCTTCCGGCACCATCTATCAGTGCTGTGCGCACCGCACCCCCCGCATCAGTGTCCAGCAGAAACCCACAAATTGCAGCGTTTGTTTCTAGGGAACTTCAAAAACGCCGCTGGCGCATAACCGATGCAGCCCCTGCAGAAACCAGAGTGCTGCAGGAAACAAGAGGGACACCATGAGCCCCAACTCGCATCTCAGTGTGAATGATCTCCACTCACCATCGAGGAGAAATCAGAGCAGTCGAGATGCTGGTAATGCAGTTTTATTTCCTTGTTTCCTCTTTGTGGGTGGAAGCACTGCCTTGCCCCCTGCAGTCCTGCACCCTTGCCTCATACAGTGTCCAGGTGGCCGCCAAGACAAGAGAGGAAACGGCTTTAGCATCAAGTGAAGCTGTAGATCAGCATGCTGAGGGGAACCTGGCATGGCTTTGATTGGCATCCTCTGAGGAGCCCCAAAGGCACTGCAATGTGCTCCAAGGAGGCAGCGGTCCGCCGATGCTGTGTGGGCATAGCCCCACGGGGCATGTCTGTCCCTCCCAGGGGCACACCACAGTGGACACAAGCTAGGTAAGGAAAGGATGATGTTTTCCTTCTCCTGCTCTTGAGCCCTAAGGCTCAGGGTGGGCATTTGCAGTGGTCCCCATCATTCCAGGGGCCACCCAGCCAGTGCCAGGTGCAGGCTGTTGGTCTGGCCAACCTCACCTCGAGCGTGCCTGGTACACCTCCAGCCCACAATATGGATTTGATCCCGTTTGGCAAGCGGTATCTGTATGGGAAAGAGCACTTAGTGACCATTTCCTGCCCAAGGTAACTGAACAGTGATAAACTCAGTGCCCGCTATACCCTGTGGGAAGGAGGTGCATGGCTTAGCAGCTTGCTGAGTGAAGAAATAACCCCCAGCCACATCCCAGCGTGAGCAGCAAAAGCCAAGCATTGCTCCATGTCCCCTTCCTATGCTCCCTTGTGGGTAACTGCTAAATACTTGTGGCTGGCATCTGCAGGAGGGCAGGACCCACAACACCGCTCACCCTGCCCCATGGCAGACTCCCAGAGATGTAGCTCTGCCCCCTGCCAGAGGGGAGCAGGCTTGACTTGCAGCCAGCCTCCTGGGCAGGATGATGTCTGCTCTCCATGGGTTCCTATTGCACTAAATGATTAATGAGCTGATTAATAGTTGTTGCTGCAGAAGAATCTGTGCTCTGGAAACCAGCTAAGCGAACACCATCCTCTGTGCTAATGAAACTCTTCTGTTGCACGCAGGCATGCAACAACATGCAAATAAAGAACAATACAGTGAGTAATCTGCAGCTTTTAAATGAATCAGCTAAAGCATTCCAGGCCCTGTCTCCGAGGAAGTAAGAAAAAGCAGGAAGACAGATAGCTCTGGTGGGCCTGCAGCCACATGTTGCAGGTGTTGGGGGCTCAAAGGTGACTGCTGCCCATCTCCTGTCTCAGCAGAGGGAGGGCATCATGCTAAGGCTGCAGGCAGCAGAGGAAGATGGATGTAGTTCCTTCTGATTGAACATGATGCTGCTGGAGATGCCTGTCCCATAAGCCAGGCTGTGGACAGGACAAGAGCAGCAGCACCTCAACATGGCCATGGAGTTAAGGGTCCAAGTGAGAGCCTCAGGTAGGGAGGCAGGAAGGAATCAGTGCTCCTGCAAAGGCAGAACCAATACCAGTATAAGAGCTCCTCCACCCCAAAGCTTTTAGAAGGATCTTGGAAAGAAACAAAAAGCTCATAAGAGAGCCACAAAACTGGATTTACAGCTTTCAGGAAGAAGCCTCCCGTAAGAGGCTGAACAAGCACAATCCCTTTAGCTTACTTGAAGACTGAGAAGCGTTGCAATTCCAGCATGTAAACTGCCACAGTAGCAAGTAATAAAAGACTTAAGGCTTTTTAACACTGAAGGGAAAGCCAGCTACATTCACAAATACATGTTCTTTGCAGCATGAGCAAGGGGACCTGTATCTACTACCTTTCCTGCTCCATTTTCTTCAGCATACTTTGGCCAACCACCACCTTTTGGGCTCACTGCAGTAATATGTGGGCAAAACCAGATGCTCAGGCCAACCTGGACCTAACAAAGTCATTATATATATATTATACATAACAGCACAAGATTATTTTGTGCTGTTTAAGTCTACCTGGCAGGAGGTGGTCAGAGCAAAGGACTTCTCACAGCTCTCACAGGTAAGGTAAAGGGCATGACACAGAGGTTTACAGTAGCAGTTTTCCAGCCAATTTGAAGAACATTACAGTGTTCTGTAATGTTCTTCCTGCCCCACAACCAGGCAAAGCTGAGACAAGACAGAAACCAGTGGCAGTCAAATAGCAAACACTCCCCCCACGGCACAGATCCCCTGGCCCATGGTGCAGGGCAGGAAATCCTGCCAAGAGGGAGTTTGTATAAGAAAGCTGGTTGTAAGCAAAGGACTTCACCATCTCGGGCTTCTTCCTTTGGACAACTCCACAGCTCAACCCAACTGCATGTGTACCAGGGGTACATGGGACACGGGCACTGCCTCACTGTGCCACAGCATTGTTCCTGGCAGCTCCCAGGCAAGCCCCACGCAGGGGAGAGGGCTCCAGCCCTGATGCACTGCGGCAGCAGCAGAACACAGATGTGCAAAGAATGCACAGCTCTGAAGAGGAGAGTAGGAATCTGGGCTGGGTAGGAACAGTGGGTATTTATCAGTACAGAGTCTGTTACACATCTCTTGCCCTCACACAAACACACGCACACACCTTCCTCCAGGCACAGGAGGGCAGGGCCTGCGCCAGGAGTTCGGAACACAACCGGGCTGGCTTCCCAGGAGCCTCAGACACAGGCCACCTTCTGCAGAGGAGTCCCCACTGCTCCACTCAGGGAGCCACCATCCGTCAGTGCCCAGAGGCCCCGGGGTATCGTCCATCCTAGAGCAGTGCGGGCTGAGCGCCGGAGCCTCCTCAGGAGCGCTGGGCCCTCAGACGGCTCCTGCGGCCAGCTTTGGCCCCACGCTGTGCTCCCTTCATCAGGCCCTTGAACTGGCCCTGCATCTTCGCACGCTTCCTGGAGGGAGGAAGGGGCGGGAGGCTGCGTTAGTGCAGGCACTGGGCACATCTAATGCACAGGGATGCTCCAGGCCCCACAAGGAGCAGTGTGGAGGCTAGCAGGGAGCAACCAGGTCCACAAAACCACCCCCTATAACAACTGAAAACAAGACCAAACCCAGGGTTTGGCCTCATTCCTGACCCTGTGTCTTTCCTGCTAGCCTCACCTTCTGTTGAGTTTAGATCTGTTCAGGGGGATGTAGGCATAGGGGTCGAGCTGTCCCTTCTTCTTCACGTCACCTTTACCTTTCTGTGGGAGACAGTGATATGGGAGAAGATGCAGTATGAGGCAAGATGCATGTGACCCATTCTGGTGCAACCCTGCCACCAAGCCATCCCAAAGACTATGCTGTAGTGGGGTGCCAGATGAGCACATGGCTCTGGAAGCCAGCTTCCACACACGATGCTACCGACACCTGCTCTGAGCAGTGAACAGAAACGGGCCCTGGCAAGGGCAGGACAGGGACTCCAGGAGGGGCTGGAAACATTCACAGGCACTGAGCGTTGGGCAGCTCCTCTTGCAGGAGAGATCCCCTCCAGCCTTGGTGCTACTGGACCAGGTCCCTAGCAAACAGTGCTTCCTGCCCCAGCAGATCCTCCTTCCCTCCCCAACCCTGCAGTCCCCAGCATCTCTCACCTTGGATCTGTACTCTGCACCAAAGGCAGGCTCCTTGTTCAGCTGCCGGTGGATCCCAGAGCCTCCAGCTGGAAAACAGGGAATGCGTGTCAGAAAAGGGTCCCAGGGCTTCCCTTCCTAATCCCAGGCTGGGGGTGCTGTTCCTCTTTTTGCCTCCAGCTCTTGGGTGTGAGGACTGCAGAGAAGAACAGCCATTTCCCACAGCGAAGATCTCTGCTCCAGCAGACCTGGAGCAGCCCAGATCCATGGGGATGGGGCTCTGGCCCCTGGGAGCCCCAGACAAGGCACAGGCTTTGTACTTACCTTTGTACTGAGGATAGGACCCGGCCTCAGGCTCCTCATCATCTGGCTCCTCTCTGAACCGACGCTTCTGGCTTTTCTTCTGAGGAAGGCAGGAGGATGCTGCAGCTCATTTGTTGGTACAGTTCTGCCCTCCCATGGACCCCTGACCTCCCCTGGGACCCATGGACCTTGCAGGCTGCCTCCCACACCCCTCCAAGCAGCTGATGCTTGCCCAGTGTCTGCTCTGGCCTCAGATAGAGCTGCAGCTGCCACGGCACAGGCAGGGGTTTGTCACAGCCAAGCTCCCCAACATCTCAGGACCATGAGCCCCATACTCACACTGCGCAGACCCACGTCTTGCAGCACATCTGCCATCTCCTCGTCTGCTCCTACAGTACAGGACAAGAGGGTCAATACAGGATGCAGGTACAGGACAGCCCCGGTGCTGTGCCAGTCCCCTGGAGCGGCTGCAGGAGCAGGGTGCTCCTGCCAAACCAGCACTGGGGGCCATGTCCCCTCCTGCACCCTGCTGGTGATGGAGGTGCCTCCCTGGGTGGCAGTGCCCTGGAGGAGAGCCACTGCATGTGACATAGGGCCATGCCAACTCCTGCCACTTCCACACACATAGATGGCAGCAAAAAAACATCTGGAGTACCAGAGCAAGCTCAGCATGCCCCCTGCCAGCCCAGGCAGTACCTTTGTCTTCATTGTCCATCTCTTCCTCCTCGTCATGGATGATCAAGCGCCCGTCCTCAGACACCTGGAAGTCGTGGCTCACTCCTCTGGCCCGCTTGGGGCCTGGCTTGGTGGCTGCTCACAGAGGGATGGGTCAGGGCCTGGGGAAAGACCCACTCCCAGGGGCAATCATACCCCCATTGCCCCCGTGCACCACAGCAGTCCCCACCATCCACCCCACCCCAGCCACATCCTAAGCTCTGATCCTCACCCAGCACCCGCTGGGACACATTAGGATCCAGGAAGTTGAGGGGCTCATCCTCTTCCCCTTCCTTCAGCCAGGCCTGGCCCTTCTGCCGCGCTTGCTTCCTCCCCTCCTTGCCCCGCTTCCGTTCCTCTAGCTCCTCCTCCTCCTCCTCGTCCTCAGAGTCAGCCAGGATCTCCTCCATGCTGGTCAAAAGACAGGAAGGATGATGGAAACAGAGCAAGCCCAGGGCCGCAGACCCCAGCCTGCTCCACATCCTGGAGATGTCTGCAGCATCCCTGGAGGCACCAGCTGAGCAGATCCACCACAAAGCCCTCCGTGGGGGCTGCTCCTTCTTCACCCCACACTCATATTCACCTCTCTCCTCTTGGCTGTGCTGGTGGTGCCTCCTCTTCACCTGCACTCGCAGCCGCCTGCCTGAGCGCACGCTGCTTGCGGTTCCGGGCTTCTGCCTTGCGGAGGTTCACCAGAACCTTATGGAACTCAGGCGGCAGCAGCCCCTTCACCAGCTCGAAGCTGAGGAGCGCAGAGAGCAGTCAGTGCCCACCTTCTCCCGCACCGCTTCCAGGGTGCTCCCCTGCTGCCCCGGGAAGCCCCGGCTCACCCAAATTTGCGGATGAACTTGGTGAGGAGGTTCCGCAGCTGCATTCGGAAGTGGCGTCTCATGTCATCAGAGAGCTTCCCCACGGCCTCCAGCTGCCAGCACAGGGACCTTCATGACCAAAGCACCCCTGCCCTGGGCACCCAGCCTCCCCCCCTTCCCCTGCATGGCCACCCTGCATACCCTGCTGCCTCCTCCCCATGCCTACCCCAGGCAGGGCCATAGGGAGGTCTCCCTGCCTGGCCGGCTGCTTCATGGAGGTTCTCTGGCAGCTCCATACCAGCATTAGGAGAGGAACCTCCCCTTTGCCGTCTCAGCCCCAGAGATCAAGGTGCAGCTGGAGATGCCCCTGGCTGCCCAAGGCAGACGCAGCTCTGCCCCACCACCCTCCTTGGGGCGCCGTGCAGGGGATCTCACCATTCCCTGGACATGCTTGGCCAGCAGCTTGGTGTCCACCAGCAGCAGTGTGACCTTGAGGAAGCCCAGCGCTGCCTTCACCACGTCCCGTGTGCGGGAGGCCAGCAGCAGGCAGACGTTCTGCAGGAGCTGCTCCACCACGCTCAGCTCCAGGTGATCTGCAACCACAGCAGGGATCAGCCGCAGCCAGCCTCATCCCAGCACCTCCAGCCCTTTGCTGGACGGCTCTGCCTCACGGCTGTGCTATCCCTGCCCGCAGCCCTCTGGCTCCTGCTCACCTTTGAACTCAAAGAACAGGCGGGTCAGTGCCAGCACAGTGCAGCTGATCATGGTGACTGAGCCTGTGAGCCCCGCGTACACCAGGAGCAGGAACCGCTCCATGCCTTCTGCAAGAGGAGAATGACTCAGGCCCTTGTTCACCCCATAACCAGCAGCATCCCTGACCTGTTTCAGCAGGGTGCTGGGTTGAAATTCAGTGGGCCTGACTCCCCCCAGCCACGGGGCTGAGCAAGCAGAGCAGGAGCTCACCCTGGGGGGTGGGCCCAAAGCGGATGAAGGCATGCCCCATCTCCACGAGCAGCATGAAGGCGTTCTTACGTGCCCCCACTGACACCTCCTTGGTGCACAGGATGACCTGGGGGCACACAAGCACATCACATCACTGCTGCCACTCCTGTGGCTACAACCAACATGCAGAACCCAGGGACCATGCTCACCTCTGGGACCAGGGCTGTGATGAAGGGCTCATGCTCCGCAGAGAGCTGTTTCACGATGTGCAACAGGCACTTCAGCCGGGGCTGGGGAAAGAAACAGCCCAGCACTGGTACTCGCAGGGACACACACCCGGGAGCCACATCCCCTCCCCTTGCAGCTGAGCTCCGCCACTGCAGCCCCTGCTCTCACCCTCTTGGCTGGGGATGCCACACTCTTGAGTGAGTCCAGCAGCGCTGCCTGCAGCTCCTGCAGGTGGGAGCGGACGAAGGCTTGGCAGGGAGCGTGGGGAGCAGCGCACACCTCCTCCAGTACCCGGTACGCCTTCTTCTGCATGCTGCGCTCCTTGCTCTGCAGGGAGAGCCAACGTGTTACGGCAGCCCCTCGCCACGATGTCAGGGTACCCACAGCACCCCAGGCCACCCAGCAGAGACCTGCCCCTTGTAGCACCTGCTCAGCCCTGCAGTGTGGGTCCAAGCTGGCAGCAAGCTGAAAGTGCCCCACTGCACCCCCTGGGGCTGCCAGGGCTGGAGCTGACTTACCTGGAGGGAAGGCTGGATGGTGCGGTACAGGGAGTCCAGGGACTGCTCATCAGCATAGGGTGCCATTGCTACCACCAGGTCCAGGATGGAGAGTCTGCAATAGAGAAGGACACACCGGTGGGTAACTGCAGCATCACTGACGCTGCCTGACCAAGGTGAGACTCTGGCTGAAAGTCTGCTCAGATACGCAAGAGTGGCAGATCCCACACAGGACAGCACAAGTGCCCTAGTGCTGCTCACCAGGCAGTTCTGCCATTAGCACCAGCACCCGGGTGTTACCTCGCAAACTCGGAGGTCTCAGGACTGGTCAGCCTCAGGCTTGCTTTCTGCAGGAACCCACACACCATCTGCAGGGCAGGCACACAGAGCAGGATCAGAGTTAGCCAAAGGGAGCGCTTTTACAAGTGTCTGCAATCCAAAACACCTTGCCACAGGACTTTCTGGAGACCAGAGGCGCCAGCAGCTCCAAAAAAAAGCGCTGAACAAATTCACAGAGGGCTCATGCATGGTGCACCAAACAGGGCTGCAAGACTGGGAAATCACAGAGCCTGTGGTTTGGGTTGGGAAGGATCTGAAGATCATCTAGTTCCAACCCCCTGCCACGGGCAGGGACACTTCCCACTAGATCAGGTTGTGTCCAACCTGTCCTTGAACACTGCCAGGGATAGAGCGTTCACACCTTCCTTAAGCAGCCTGTGCCAGTGCCTCACCACTCTGACAGTGAAGAACTTCTGGCTGGGAAGAGCTCCCTCCCCATGAGGGTGGAACGGGCTGCTCTCTGCTCAGCTTCTTTTTGTCCTCTCCAGTCAGGTACCCACCATAGCCCCATCAGACTGTGTCTGGGTGGGAGATGCTGGCCCGAGCCAGCACAGCCTGGCCCCAGGCCCCCTCACCTGGGGATCAGTGATGGTCAGATAAGCACGGACAGTGTCCAGCACGGAGCGGCGCTGAGCATTGCTGCCCCCATCCTCCTCGGGCTGGCTGTACACATTGAACAGGATGGGCAGGAAGTTTTTGGCGAAGCGACCCACTTCTGCCCGCTCCGCATCTAGAGAGAGGATGACGGGGGGGATGGATCAGCATCTCTGCTCTCCAGGCCACCACAGGGGACAAGGACCCACCACGAGGGTCTGTATCCCCCCTGACCTGTCCTGCAGCCTTTGTGGATGAGGGTGCGCAAGGCCTGGCACACAGTGGGGCGGAGGTCTGGGCGCTCACTGATGGCCATGCCCAGGGTGCGGGCCAGACCCTTGAAGGCCTCCAGCACATCGGTGGGGTGGGTGCAGAAGCCAGGCAGCAGGGTCCAGACCTGGAAGGCAAGGGAAAAGGTGGGAGAGCAGCACCCTCTGCCCATGTCACCCACCCCCAAGCTTGGCTCCATGGGTACGCCACAGCAGGGCTCCTGCGTGCTTCCTGTTACCTGCCACTGCAGCGTGTCGTAGATCTTGGCCTCCATGCTCTTCCCAGCCTGGGTAAACTCCAGCGCTGTAGAAAAGAAGGGGGAGATGGGTACAGCAGCAGAGGTGGCAAAGCAGCAGAAGTGGCAAAGCCCCACTCCATCTCAGGGTATGGAAGGGAGGTCCCACAGAGAACCCTGGGGCTGCAGCACTGCACCCACTGGGACCCCACTATGGCACCCGTCTCACCTCTGCTTTTCAGCGCAGCTGCCAAGGGCAAGAAGTAGCTGGTGAAGAAGCCGAGCCGTGCACCCTGCACGTAGTCCCGCAGCACCGGCAGGAGCCAGCTGCGGGGGAAATCCAGCGTCTCCCTGCGGAGGGAAGGGCAGGTCAGTGGAGTGCAGGGCGCTGCCGGCGTGAGTCCCTGAGCACAGGGCACCTCTACCCAGCTCCAGAGCTGGGCACAGCCGGCTCGGCACAGCCAAACACCTCCAGCACTGCATGGGGACTGAATGGAAGCATAACAACAGGCTGCAAAAGCACTGCCTCGTGATTACATTACAGCAAAATCGCTGTACTCACTCCTTGCCATCGATGCCCAGCGGCACAGCTTCCAGCACCACCCCAGGGCCCATGGTGCTCACAGCAGCCCCCACTGCCTGGTCCACCTCCGCAGTGTAGGGGAAGTGTGGGGAGAGACGCAGGTCACACAGAGACTGGAGGCACTGTGGGGACAGGGCAGGACGGTCACAGAGAAGCCACAGAGGCAGCTCTGGCACTGTGTTTCCTGTTGTGCCTGCCCAGGGATGCCAGCTGCCCTGCCTGTCCCTGTGCTGAGTCCCAGAGCTGCACAGTGAGCACTGGGATGGCCCTGCTCCACTGCTGGAGAGGACAACACAGCCACCCACCATGCCTCCATGGGTGAGTCTGTGCCCTCGCAGCCTGGCTCACCTTCTTCATGATGGGGTGGCATTGCTTCCCACATGTCTCAAAGAAGACCTCCAGCACCCGCAGCACCTCACCCCATGCTGCATGGAAGCGGTATGTCAGGCCTTCCTCCACTGATCTGAGGAGAGAGGAGATGATCACGCTGGCAGAGACTGACCCTGCATGACCAGGGTGCCCACCATGCTTGCTAGCCCCCATCAGGGACCAGGTAGGGTGACTAAGAGCTCAGACAGGCTCATGGGGACAGCCTCTCCCATGCCACACTCCTCACCTGAACATCTTGCACAGGTAGGCAGCAGGGGCTGGAGCAGATGCAGAGACAGTGCCCATGTCCTCCACGTGAGGAGCAATACACTCACTCAGGAGGGTCTGCAAAGGCAAACAGGGAAAATGGGGCAGCAGTGGACCACAGAACCCCCAGCCTGGCAGGCACAGAGAGCACAGCACTCCTCAGAAAGCCCCAAACCCATGGGCAGAGCCCCAGAGCCGCCAAACAGAGAGGAACCCGTGTGTGGTACCTCCAGGGTCCGTGCTGCTGCCGCCACCACCTGGGAGTGTGGAGAGAGGAAGCAGTTCATGGCAGCAGAGAAGAGCCGGGGCAGGTGAGCCCAGCACAGGTCCTTCTGCAGCCTGGAGAGGAGAGACCGGGCAGGTGAGACACCAAACAGCTGCCTCTGCCCTGCCCTGCCCCTGCACCCACCTGCCCAGGTTGATGTGTGCCCGCTCCATGGTGGACAGCCAGGTCAGCAGTGGCTGCAGGTCACTCGTGCTGGGCACGTAGTCATAGAGGGCCTGGGGAAGCAGAGGGAGGGCGGGTGGGTGCCACAGCACTGCCATGGCCATCCCGCCCCGCACTGCCAGCCCTCACTCACAGTGATGATCTGGGCGTTGAGCTCAGCAGGCAGGCAGGCCACGCTGGCCTGGGCACTGAAGAGGCTATGGAAGGCTTGCATGGCACACGCCGTCACCAGCTGTGAAGGACACGGTGTCAGAAGGGGGAAGCTCTGCTTTGCACCCGACCCCAAAGCAGGATCTGTTCCAGGATGCCCAACGCTGCTGTGACTGTGCTCCCTCAGGACCTTAAGATGGTCTAGTTCTAACCCTGTCAGCCTCTCTCTTCCACAGCAGGCAAACCAGCAAGCATCACTCACCCCAAGCCCCACCATGTCTTGCATCCTGCATTTCCAGGCTCCCAGCCGGCACCCTAACAGGTCTGAGCCCTTCCAAGGTGCTGCTGAGAGGTAAAGGGGCTGTCCCCTTGCCATCCCTATCATGGGGACACTCACCACGTGGCTGAGGGTCATGACTCGGAGCAGGGTCTCGCAGCAGGTCTTCACCACGGCTGCAGGGAAGCAGGGTAGCAGGTCCCGCAGCAGGGCGAGGACATGCAGTGTGGTGGTCGCCTCCTTGGTGCCTGTGGGAGCAGAGCAGTGTTTGAGCCTGTGGCACCACCCCATGGCAAAGCCCTGCCGGTGACCCAGAGAGCTGTGGTGAACACTCCCCAACTTCTGGGAAGAGCAGAGCAACACACAAATGGCCGAGGACCTTCCAAATCACATGAGGTGCCCCAGAGGCATCTCATACCCTCCCCAGTAATCCCATGGTGCTGCACACATCTCTCATCCATTCAAATCCTTATGTTCCCATAGACACAGCCCCCCCCTTCAGATGTGGGGTGCCAGAGCACAGGGTCTACACCTCCAGCTTTTTCAATCTCCTGCACGCAGAACTTGGCGGTGGAGGACGCCGCAGGGTGATGCTCAGGAGCCGTGTCCCCAAACATAAACTCGCTGCCCCTCAGAACAGAGCACACACCGTGCTGCGCTGCTTTCCGCACCTGGGGAAGGAGAGCCCATGTGTGTAGAAGCCAAGGATCCCAGGGGCACAGCCAGCCCCAGAAATGAGTCCCAAAGGCAGTGTCGCCCCTTGCCAGGGGCACTGAGCACTCACCTTGGGCTTGGTGTGAACACAGAAGCTCAGCAAGCCGTGATAGACCTGGAGGGTGACAGGGTAGCTCCAGGCTGCCAAGTCCTGCTTCCGCAGCAGTGTGGCCAGGCAAGAGAGGACCTGTGACAAGGGAGCAGCAGAGCCATTAGCAACATCCCACAGAGACCCTTATTATTGCAACAGCTACAAGACGAGCACCAGCACCACCCTACAGCAGCAGCCTCAACCCCAGCTCTGGGCAGAGCTGGCACAGCTGCTGCTGCTTGGCTACTCACCCATCGCAGCGCAGAGGTGGAGGTGCTGCAGGCCTGCGAGGCCACGATACCCATGAAGGTTTTTGAGGCATCTGAGAACTTTTTTATAAGCACGGGGCTTGGGACCCTGCCGGGAGAAGGGAGCGCATCAGTGGGGTGGACTGGGGCAGCTGGTGGCAGTCATGCCAGGAACTGCATCCCAGCCAGCCCCTGCCGGGTCCCTTCCCCAGCCTGGGGAGGAGGAACTGCGCAAGGCCCTCTGCCATGCTGGGGCTGGGCAGCTGTCCCCACTCCTGTCAGCCACTCACCGCTTCAGGACAAGGTTAAGCAGGTAGGCAACAGCAGCCATTGACTCAGGGGACTCCACCACCTCCAGTGTGGTCATCTGGGAACAGAGGATGGGTGAGTGAAGGGGGGAGCAGGACTTCACTCCAGGCCAGCCTTTCCCCCACCCTTGTGGAGTGAGGTATAAAACCCAGTAGCAGCCCAAAAGCATCTCTGCCGAAGGACACTCAGGGCCTCAACTACGAGCACAGCAGCTTCCTCCACTAACCCTACTGCGAGCCCACCCATGCTGCCAACAGCAGCTCTGCTCACACCTCCTCACAGCCACCACTCACTAATGCAGCAAAGTACTCCGTCTCGGTCTCCTTGCCCCCGCGCGAGCGGATCACCTCTGTCACTGCTGCCAGCACAGCGCAGATCTACAAGCAGCAAAGAGAGCGGGTCAGTGCCCTCAGCCTCACACCTGGGGGGACCACCTCCACCAGGCCCCCCTGCCTCAGCCCTGAGCCTGCCCATACCTCTTTGTGAGCGGCAGAGTTGGACTCCCAAAAGCGCTGCACCTTGCTGAAAGTGGCATTGGTGCAGTCACTCAGCCCACTCAGGAAGGTGCCAGAGGACTTCTCTGTCGCGGCTTCTGCAGCACCATCCTCCTCCATATGGAGCTCGGCGCTGTCATTCGTCCTCTCCAAACGCAGGGACCCCGACTGCAGCTCATTGTGCAGCTTCACCGCATCCACTGTCAGGTTACTTTTCTCTGCCAGAGTGAAGAGATGCATGCAGAACCACAAAGCTGTGTTGTTCCACCGTTCACCCCAAAACCCCCATCAGCCAGACCCCCTTGACTGGAGCTCATCTCCAGTGTGTGAGACACAGATGCTGCTTCCCCCTGATGGCAGAAAGCACAATAACTAGAGAGCTCCTCATTTCTATATAAACAAGCCAGAGTACAGTCCAGCCACCTCCTCTGATGGAGAAGAGCATCATGTCCTCACAAACACGCCCTGCCATGCCAAGGCTTTAACACTGAGGTGATTCTTGTACTCTGACCCATTCATATTCTTCCGCATGGAGCCCTGGTAACCAAACAGCCATAGCATATACTTCACATCCCTCTGGGTCCCACACAGCAACTTGCAACCAGCTGCAAGAGGACAGCGCAGGCCACACGACATATTTCTGTGACAGCAGATATAAGTGATTTTAGAAGCTGAATCGCTCCTGCCATGAAGGGGTCACGCTGCCAGGGCAGCACATATCCCGGCTGGGGCAGGGACCTGCACGGGCTCCTGGCAGCACGATAGGCACTGCTGCATGCAGTTTCACTCCATGGCCCGGTGTTGCCATGAAGGCAACAAGACATGCTCGGTACGCCGTGGCCTCAGCTCTCCTCCCCGGTTTGCTGCCTTCGCCTCCTGGGGCTGTAGCCCGGGGATCAGCCCGGGTCCCTCCTACCCCAACCCCAGATACCGGGAACCGGGGACTCAAAGGCTGGTCCCGCACCCCCAGGCGCTCTGCACCCCCGCCGGGAAGTGCCGGGCACAGGCCCCGGCGGCCCCCGCTCCCCGCCCGGCCGGCCCCTGCGCTCACCCGCGGGCCGGCTGCAGAAGCGGCTGCGGGCGG
>JANRGW010010146.1:0-33863 GCA_024733675.1 Psilopsiagon aymara
TTCATCAGGTTGGCATCAGCCCACCTCACAAGCATGTCAAGGTCCCTCTGGATGGCATTCTTTCCCTCCAGCATATCGACCAAACCACCCATGGACAACGGCTTAGCAACTTCATTTGCCAGCTCCTCCAGGACCTGGATGGATTTCATCAGGCCCCATAAATTTGTGCATGTTCAGGTTCTTCAGGTGATCTTGAACCTGACTCTCTCCTACAGTGGACCTAAGGTCTTCATTCTCACAGTCCCTGCATTTGTCTCCCAAGACTTGAGTGGCGTGGTCAGAACACTTGCCAGTGAACTTGCCAGTGAAGTAAGTCACTGCAAACCTCAGCCTTCTCCTAATCCAGGGTAGCCAGTTCTCCTCTTTGCTTCCATACAGGGCCCACATTATCCATAGACGTTGTTTTGGTGGCTACATACCTACATAAGCCCTTCCCATTACCCTTATCAACCCTGGACAGTCTGAATTCTAGCTGGCCCTTACCCTTCCTGACCTGAGCCCTTGCTTCCTGGACAACATCCTTACATCCTTCCCAGGCTGCTTGTCCTCACTCCCACCTTGTACAAGCTTCTTTTTCCCTTCTAAGTTTTCTCAGCAGTTTCTTATGCATCCATGGAGGCCTCCTGGCCTTCTTGCCCCATTTCCTTCTTGTCGGCACACAACACTTCTGGGCTTGGAGCAGGTGATCCTTGAATATCAACCAGCAGTCCTGGGGCCCCCTGACCTCTAGGGCTTTATCCCATGGAACCTTACTGAGCAGGGTCCTGAAGAGGCCCAAGTCTGCTCTCTTGAAGTCCAGCGCAGTGAGTTTGCTGCATGTTCTTCTCACTGCCCTGAGGATCTTGAACTCCATCATCTCATGACTGTTGCAGACAAGGCTGCTTTGGAGCATCGCATTCCCCATCAGCCCCTCCCTGTTGGTGAGCACGAGGTCAAGCATGGCCCCTCTCCTTGTCGGCTCCTCTACCACTTGCAAGAGGAAGCTGTCTTCCACGTAGCTGAGGAGCCTTCTGTACTGCTTGTGCGGGGCTTCCCTGAGATATCAGGGTGGTTGAAGCCCCCCATGAGGACAAGGGACTGCGAGCATGAAGATGCTAATAATGGTAGAACATGGGAGATTAGTGCCTTTTCATTTCATGGGAACTTTTGCCTAGAGCATACTCCCTTTCAATGTGAAATGGGAATCACTCACAAAATTTAGGCATGAAGAACCACACTGTTCACTGGTTTCCACTAGTATCCACTGTTCACTTTCCCCTCGAACATCTGCTCCTGTTAGAGAACTCCTTAATCCATCTTCCTAGACACTAATGTTAATTGTGGGAAACAACTTGTGTTAATAGTGAATTTTTTCTGTTTTCTTATTAAAAAACCTCAGTATAGTAGTTGGGAGATAGTAAGATTAAGGTTGCCTCTGCAATGTTAGTTCAGTTACCATATTTGCATGCATTATAACAGCATTTACTGGCAGCAACAGTCCCACACAGTGCTGCAGATGAAGGTACTTGATTTTTAAAATGCCTGCCTTATTCCCAGCAAAACATAAATGACATTCACTTACAGTACACCAGTCTCTAGCCCTTCCAGAAACGCCAGTATCCAAGAACTCAGAACAGCATTCTTCCTCACACCCATTTCACAACAACTGAGTAATAGTTATTCCACCTCACACAAGCGGTGTCAGTACAGGGCAGACCACTCAAAGCCTGCAACTTCTGTGCTTTCTGTGCTCAGCCATTTTTTATTGGTTTATTTTTTTAACCATGTATTCCTAACAGTTACAATTAATTGCTAACATCTGTATTAAACAGCTCCTGTTTAATCCTAGCCTGCAGCTCAGCTGTACACACCATGGACAGATAAAACAAGTGCTCATTGCTGGGAGTCTCCCACGGTATCAGGCACTGAACATAAATTTTTAAGACAAATGCAGAACTTTCATCATCTGAAAATATGGTAACGCTTATGTTGGGTTTATTAAAAACAAAAAAAACAAAACCAACAAAAACATACCACCAAAGAAACCCAAAAGCCCCCCAAAATGCAAAACAAATTAACAAAACAAAAAACAAACAAACAAAACACAACAAAACAACCCAGGCCTGAATAACTGCAGAAGGAAGTCCTAACAGTGTTTCTGCAAGAAACACAGGGATGCCAACAAAACCAATTTTAGAATGATCTACACAGGAACCCTTTGAGACAGTACTTCCCACAGCCTCCCAGTTACCAACAGAAATACCCTTTATTTTGTCATCAAAAAATTCCCAACAGTGTAAATATGCCTTCCTTACCTGTGGAAGGCAGTCAGGTCGGGACTCAAAGATCACAAGAAGGACGCCAATAGGCACTGTCACCTGCTCCAGATCCAGGTCTTTTGCTATTCGTGTTCGGCGAATTACACGGCCGACGCTGTCCTGTGAGGACGCTGCGATCTGACGCAGACCAATAGCCAAGCTGTTCAGCTTTGATGTAGACAGACTCAGACGTTTCAACAATGGAAGGGCCAATCTCCCTAAAAGCAGGGAAAAATTGTGCTGGAGACAGGGGCGCCATTGCTACAAGAGAGACATTGAGGTGCTGGAGTGGGGCCAGAGAAGGGCAATGGAGCTGGCGCAGGGCCTGGAGCACAAGTCTGATGGGGAATGGCTGAGGGGCCTGGGGGTTTAGTCTGGAGAAGAGAAGGCTCGGGGGGACTTCATCACTCCCTACAACTGTCTGAAAGGAGGCTGCAGTGAGGTGGAGTCGCTCACTCAAGTAACAAGCAAAAGGACTAGAGGAAATAGCCTCAAGTTACACCAGGGAGTTTTAGACTGGATATTGGGAAAACCGCCTTCACCAAAAGGGTTGTCATGCATTGGAGCAGGCTGTCCAGGCCAGTGGTGGAGTCACCATCCCTGGAGGGATTTAAAAGACATACAGATGTGGCACATGGTTTAGTGGTGGATATGGCAGTGGTGGATTTATGGTTGGACTTAATGATCTTAAAGGTCTTTCGCAACCTAAACAATTCTATGATTCTATAGATTGGTCTGCCTCAGTCAAGCAAAAGCAACTTAAACAAGTGGTGAACGTAAGGAAAATTCAGTTATTTCCTACTCCCTAGTAAGAAACCTACTGAGATGAAAAATGCATAGCATTAAGTCCAGTCTCCACAATAAAACCACTCAAATGTGAAGATAATTTCACTCACCACCACATTTTCATTTGTACATGAAGCAATATCAACATCCACAAAGGTCAGGTTTTTCCAATTCCTAGTACTGCTGTATGTCTGAATTTCTTACAAATTCATACCCTTGCAGTAGTTCTGGAAGGTTTGGCCAGTAATTCCATCTTTCTATATTACAGCTAGAAATCCCAAAGCACAGACGCATGCATAGCATTTCTGTTCCAACTGCTCAACAACTGCCTGCATTTTGTAGTCTGAACACGCTCAGACAATAAGTTAATCCCACTATGTCCCCCCAAGTGCTCTAGTCAGTTAAAAAAAATAAAAAAATGGCTCCCTGGTTTCTTCCATAAAGTACTGCAACTCATGATACGTCATTTTCATACATTTGTTATCCTAATCCCAATTTCTGACTGAATGTATCATTCTAACATGGAAAAATGATCTTAATCCTTAATCAGAAGGGGGCATGATTCTTTTTGGATACCAGGAATTTAAGTATAGAGACAACAGCTTTCTCGCCAGGAGCCAAAAATAATTTTAAGCAGCCCAGAAAATATTCACTTTATGCATGAAAGGATCAGAGGTGATGTTTGTCGTATTAATTTCTGGGCAAGCCTCGTCTGGCAAAATGGAGCATTGATTTTTATTTATTTATTAAAATACACTGCTTTATGTTCTGCAAGCCCTTAGAATCTTCCCTGATGAAAGCATCTGGTTTAAGTAATTAAGGAAGCTGCAGCTGTTTACACTGACAAGGTCTCAAGGTCCTGGGTTCACGACTGTGACAGCCATACTACTCAATCCCAGGAGACTGAAGATGCTAGTTCTGCTCATTTCCTTTGAGGTCCCAAGAGGCTCAAGACAACAGGATTACCACAGAAGTACTTGAAATATTACCTTTATTTTCAGCCTCTTCTAAGTCCTTTTTGTTTGCCAAGAGAATTTCTTCTCTCTGGTCAGTTAGTAAGTCAGCAAGACGATAAATAATTTCTGCTCTCTGAAAGAGAAAACAGTTTCTGAACTAACTTCTTATACAAAGTCCACGTTAGCTGACATCTGGTAATCTTCAGTCCATTTATGTTGACCACAACCTCGCAGTGTCTTGTCTTCCCAAATACATAGGGCCAGCTGATTTTTCCAGCCAGCATCACATGACAAAAATGAGGCTGAACACTGCTTCAGCCTTTGCTTTGCTGTTTATTATCTTGCTTTTCATGCCCCAAACCCAGAATGTTGTTTAAGACCACCTTCTCTTCTTTGCAACAGATGCCACAGCTTATCTACCCAGCTGCAGAGTAGTAAGCTGATTGTCTGCATCTCCTCTTTTGCATACACTACCCACAGGATTGAATGCAGCAAGTTTTTCCAGTCAATTCTTCAGCAGCTCTGAGCACAATTAATTTCTGCGTGATATTCAACACTATTAACGTTTTTAAAAACCCCACATGAAAGCATATATTACTTCATGGCCTCAAGGTACATTATGTTTTTCTCATCTCTTTAAGCATGCTCCAATCCAAATGATAGATCTGGCACACAAAGAACTGATTCTTGTCTTAAGTGGCCCATCTGTGCTATAAGACAATGTTATAAAACTTGCCACACATTCACAGTCTTAACAAGTGAGACTATATTGTTCTGTCACCTGCTCAGGCTGTAGAGCTGCCAGGGTCCTGCCACCAGCTCGAGCCATTTCACCCTGCTGCTCTACTGTAGGACCTGCAAAAAAAACCCAAAAATATGATATACAGACAAAGTAACAGCATATGTGAAAGTAAACACTAGCCCTTCCATTTTCCACTTTTTTTCTGCAGGAAAGCAGGTAAGGAGTTTGAAACAGACATATTCAAGAAAACTGATGTAGGATAGAACAGGAAAATCTGTACCTGATACAGTACTACTGTGGTTCCCCAAAGGCAGAGTCATAACAGATTCTGCAAGGTCACTGTGTCAGAGGCAAGGGTGCACCTTGAAAGGTTTAAGTATTCAAACGAGGAAAACAGAAAGGATTATAAAATAGCATAGGAATGTATAAACAATAATGGAAACCAAAACCCAATCTGAGTTAACAGTTCACAGAAAATTTGCTTTCCCCTGTCTCTCCCTGGACCCATTTCAGAAGAGCTCCTACAGAAGAAGGGTGGGGGTTGTCAATTTTTCTTTCCGGCAGGACCTCAAACAATCCCTCTCAAACTGAAATGATACAGGTCAGTTGTTTCTATTTCTGAACAAGTCACCAGGTTCAGGCAGCATTTCTCCAAAGAGTTTGCAAGCAGGTCATGGATAAACCAAAGAGTGAATTTTAACTCCCCTAAAATTGCCCAGTTCTGGGCTCCCCAGTACAAAAGAGACATCGACACTGCGGAGAGAGTCCAATGAAGTGCAGCAAAGATGATGAAGGGACTGGAGCACCTCTTCTATGAGGAAAGGCTGAAAAATCTGGAAATATTTAGCCTGGAGAAGAGGGTTCAGTGGGATCTCTCTCAGCACCTAAAGGAAGGGTGTGAAGAAGATGGAGACAGACTCTTTTCAGTGATGCTCAGTGACAGGAGAAGAGACAGCGGCACAAACTGAAACATAGGAGGTGCCTCTCATCAGAAACCACTTCTGCACTGCAAGAATGACCAAGTACTGGCACAGGTTGCTCAGGGAGGTTGTGGAATCTCAATTCTAGGAGATATTCAAAAGCTATCTGTACACAGTCCTGGGCAACCTGCTTGATCAGGGGTAGGACCAGATGACCCTGTCATCTGTCTTATTCTCTCTTCCAACCTTGGCCATTCATCAACTATCACAGAATGGTTTGGATTGGAAAGGATCTCAAAGCTCTAGTTCCAACTCCCTGCCATGGGCAGGGACACCTTCCACTAGAGCAGCTTACTCCAAGCCCCTGTGTCCAACCTACCCTTGAACACTGACAGGGATGGGGCAGCCACAGCTTCTCTGGGCACCCTGTGCCAGCACCTCAGCACCCTCACAGGGAAGAGCTCCTGCCTAAGAGTTCTCAATCTCCCCTCTGGCAGGTTAAAGCCATTACCCCTTGTCCTGTCCCCTACAGGCCCTTGCCCAAAGCCCCTCTCCAGGTTTCCTTTAGCCACTGGAGCTGCTCTGAGGTCTCCCCTTCAGGAGCCTTCTCTTCTCCAGGCTGCCCCAGCCCCGCTTTCTCAGCCTGGCTCCAGAGCAGAGCTGCTCCAGCCCTCGCAGCATCTCCATGGCCTCCTCTGGACTCACTCCAACAGCTCCATGTTCCACTGGTGGTGTTGCCCCAGAGCTGGATCAGGACTGCAGGGGGGTTCTCCCCAGAGGGCAGCAGAGGGGCAGGATCCCCTCCCTGAGCTGCTGCTCACTCTCTGGGGGTGCAGCCCAGCACACGGTGGGGTTCTAGGCTCAAGTGCACACTGAAGCCAGGTCACTGGGACCTTCTCACTCAATGCCCCAAGTCTTTCTGCGATTTCTTCTGCAGCCAAGTTACTAAACTACAAAAGGCCAAGTGTAATTCACACTAAATAAACACAAAGCAATGTGGAGCGGAAATGGAATAACAAGACCTTAGTATTGTCACAAATGATATGAATTACTATGAAAACATCATCTCAGTGAACATCAACATCTAAAAGCAAATTAAATGTTTGGAGTTATTAGAAAGGGCAATTAAAGAACAGATCAAAATACACCATCAATCTTATTAAAATTCAGCTAGGTCCTGACATAGGCTAAATTAAAGCTTCATTTGCATCTTGAAATCTTGATTTTTGCCCATCTCAAAAAGACCACAACAGAATAAAAATAGTTTCAAACAAGAGAAACAGGGATGACCAAGTTTTTGGAATACTGTCAATACAAAATATCTAAGACCAAACCTCTTTCACATGGAAGAGAGATGATGAGGGGAAAGACAATGTCTCACATCTTTGAACAGGGGTTGATCACCCATACAGGCAGTAGGGGCATTCAATGAAGCTATCAGGACGAAAACTCAAAACCTTCCCCCCCAACCCAAACCTTATTTAAAGCAAGCAGTCTTCACATAATTCTAGCTGCAGATTTTACACACAGTATCTAGTTAAGGCTCTTGACTATTGTGACACTGTGTATGCCAAGTCTTTGCATGGGTTCAAAGGATGATCCAACAAATTCACACAAGAAGTCAATTGAGCATTATTTTACACAAAGAAATTTGCTTGGCTTAAAGCTCAAGTGAAATGTGTCACTTTGTACTTGTCCTATTCAGCTAAGGACACACATCTTTGGTGTGATTTTCTCCAGTGATTGCTAAAGTGATTCTCCAGTGACTGCTGAGCTGTGCCAGCAGTGTAGTGGCCAGAAAATATTCTTACCTACCATACCAGAAGACTGAGTTGCAAAAGGAACTTATGTTAAGAAATAAAACTAAACACTATCTTAGTTCAGCTGCTCATTCTATGTCCACATTTTCACACTGAAATCTTCAATGTTAGATTGCCTTGGGTGGCATGGTTTAGTGGGAGTTGTCCCTGCCCACGGCAGGGGGGTTGGAACTGGATGATCTTAAGGTACTTTCCAACCCTAACTATTCTATGATTCTATGATAACCTCTGAGACTAAAAATGGTGACAACTCTACTTGCATTCTTCAAATGCAAGTCTGATGCAGCAGTTTATCAGCTGGAGGGAACCACAGCAGAGAATTCAAAATTTTCTATTCCTACTTCAGAAAACACCTTTCAAAATCCATTTTTCAAGCAGAGTGTGGCTTCCCAGTTATTGCACAGGTCTAGCCAAACTGTAACTCTAACCTTTCACAAAATCTCTACAAGTCTCAATGTACACATTACCTCTGTACTCACCTGCAGGTTTTACCTCTGAAAAAAAAGTTCCGACTTTTTTCCCTTCCACAATGTCTGTGATGACATGACCAGAGATCTTTGGGTGGGTTCCATTTGCAATCACTACAGAGGTGCCTCCTTGGAGGGCCCATAGAGCTGCTTTCACCTAATGAAGGTTAGAGCCAGTTTCAGGAAATTCACTTTTTATTTGAATCACCACTCTCACCAAGACTTCTTGCATCCATTTTGATGTCCAAATTCAAAGAACATTCAACACAATTCAGGAATTTCCACAATGATGCAGCACTGAGTGAGATCTTGTATTTGTGCCTTACCTTCCTTTCCTTAACTACCTGCCCCTTTATGAGTGTACTTCAAATTTTCCTAACAGCCTGCTTTCGTCAAGACTTCAGCAAAGGCATTTTGTTCATGTTATTTTTCACCATTACCTTCTGTTTCAAGTTCTCAGTGTTTGAAGAAACCATTTTTTTGTTTGTTTTTTTAAGATTCTGTTGCCAATTTCCCTGATATGGATCAGCCATTGATAATTAATCCACTTTAAGGGACCACAGAACACTACTTGTACTGCAGAGCACTATTCTTGCTCCAGGCCTAGCCATTGCCAAATACCATTAAAATATTATTCAATACCTTTAGCTGTTTGAATTAGTTCCTTAAAGTTTGAGCAGCTAAGCGCTCCTTGTGGTTCTGGTTAAGACGTAGATTTATAACCCCCTGGTGAAGTCATTAAGTTTGCTGAAGAAGCTCAGGTTTCCACACAAAGTTTTCACCTACTCTGTTCACATTTCCTGTTCATGTTCTAATCAGAATTTTTATTTATTTGCTTGTACTTTTTTGCTTGGGAGTACACCTACTGTTGCAACAGTAATTTCATTCAGTAGGATCTCAGCCTCTCCTGGTGTGTCAGATGCTCCAATTCTGTAATCATATTTATTGATTTATGGCTCTCTGCTGGATTCACTGTCATACGCTATGTCCTCCTTGTGCTACAGTGTCCAGAACTAGACACAACTCTACAGATGCGGTCTCACTAAATAAAGGGAAATACTAATTTCCCTCAATGATGGCTATGTTCTTTCTAATGCATCCCCAAAAAGACCCCTGCGTCTCTGCTTTCCAGCCAGTCAACTCCCCAGCACATATTACTGAATGGAGCTGTTTCTCCCTAGGGAGAGGACTTGGCATGTCCCATTACTGAACTCCATGAAGTTCTTCTGCCCATTTATGCAGCCTGTCAAGATCCATCTGAATGGCAGCACAATCTTTGTATCTGTCTCTCATTCCCAAACCTGCTTTTCCCTCCCAATTACAAAATAAATGTTCTATATTTCTACCTTGGCTTCCATGCCTCCCATTCCCACTCGAGATTTGGTTCCAAATGTTACAGACTGCTGATCTCCTGGGTAGAATATGTCAATGAGCTTTGCATCATCAGATCCTGGAGGGCTGTCAAAGAGTCCTGAAATAGGTAATAAAAACCTGTTAGTGTTATATACCTTCATCTCCAAAGTTTACCATGGAAAAAGAAAAAAAAAAAATCCCTGAGGCTGAAAAGTTGTATTCCGCTTCACCGAACAGCAAACTCCGACGGAACCCTGCTTTTCCTGGAACTGAAAGTTCAAGAACTGCAACTTCACTGAAAGCATACCAAGTAAAAACGGAAAGCCCCCATGCTGAATGGCAGCATGCAGGCTGAGAGGTAGTGACATATGGTTGAGGTTACAAAGACATTTTCATATGTTCTATATAAAAATATGTATGTAGGTTTATATACACAAGCCCATAACTAAACAGGCAAAGGGTAGTCCTCCTCACCAAAATCTCAGCTGACATTCTTGATTGCTGGGTTGTACAGTGATAAACTGGGCAATTCAGAAATATGTAAAAAGAGTAACTATCGAATTCTGCTAAGGAACACCACACTAGAGATACATTGATTTTTTCAAAAAAAACCCTGGTCATTTTATGTAACCATGTTGTTGACTGACACTTTGGCTTACGTAACATGTTAAACCTGAATTTGTTACACGTTAAACCTAAACACCACATTTCCCAGAAATTGTATGTGAACAAATACTGGCATTACAAATTAGAAAGCACAAGTGCAGACTATCTGTGTTCCCCTATCTGGCAGAGGAGAGAGCATTAATCTTTCCATAAACAAGATGTCACATTGAATGAATAAGATTAGGGAATGGCGGTGTTGGGAGTTAATTTTTTTACAAGTTGTTTTGACTATTGCTTTTATGAGTTGTTCTCATTAATTTCAACTAGAATCAACTATGAAATCCAGCTGAATATGCTAAAAGAAACTGTGCTTATGAAAAGGCATCTCCTTCCTCCTCACGGCTTACAGTATGTGCCAAAGTCCAGGAGTCTTTCAGGATCCACTGAAAGAAACCTGGAGAAGATGAAAAAGACTACGTGAGTTGCATGATGTGGACTGCACTGATCTGAAACTGTACTCACTACCATTTTCTCTCTCTAGAAAAGGACCTTCAACATCCATAGCTGACAGACTTATGTCACAGCAGCACAGCTCAGAAGACTAGGGCAGTGTAAGCAAAATGCCTGGGGGTCAGGAAAAGCTAACAAGTTCCAGGTATCTGGAAGGCAATACCCGAGACTTGTAATGTACCTGTAATTCAGTGAAAGAACCTGCTCCCAGGAGAAACAAACTATTGTAGCACAGTATTTGACTTATACTCCTGATTCTAAATACATATGTATAAATCATGACTACATCATACAATTCTGAGAAGCTAGCAGAAGTACCATAGTACACATGGCATTCGGGGTTCTGGACAGGTCCAAGTTCACATGCATTCTGACAGTCTTTAGCTTATGCAATGGTATCAGCATTGGATATATCCCTTAAGGAATTATGTGGTAAGTTGTAATTGTCCCTGCAAAAGATATGAGCTGAAAAGATCAATAAACCCCAATTAAAGAAATTACTCACAAACCTTCTACATCTGAGAGAACAATCAGGAGATCAGTTTTCATTTCCACAGCCAGTCGTGCTGCCAGACTGTCATTATCCTTCACACTTATCACCTGCAATGCACATGCATATCAGCACTACTGAATAGTGGGAGGAACTAGGAAGTACTTGGCTGCAGCATAGAAAAGCAAGCTACCTCAGCACTATCAGGTCCTTCTGAGCTTCTTTGTTCACACCCACCAGAAACTTAGAAGGTGATCTCTGTGTTAAAGCAGATATACTTTTGGAATGCAATAAAGTGGTATCAAAATGACTAGCAGTGTGACCAATACCTGCATTCTCCACCTTGGTTCCCAGTGATGAGGCAAGAGGTACTAACTGACCCTGCTTTTAAGCAGGGGTCCTGGGCTAGATGACCTGCAGAAGTCCCAACTTCAGCTCTTCAGTGAAAACCAAACCAGACATGCTTGCTTTTGGCACAGCAGACATCACCTGCCCTGCTTTTCCTCCACAACACTATATCATGCCAGAAACAGACAGGTCAGCATAGTCTTCCAGTACCCTCCGTCCACACTACTAATTTTCTCTGTTTGTTTCCAATCTGCAGGCTTCAGAGGGTCCCTGATAATGGCATTAGTGAAGTACAGATTAGTGCTGCATCAGGATCCACCCCTTTGCAATACTTTACCCACATTTACCCCCTGCAGATCACTGTTTGGCTCTGGAGGTGGAACAACAGCATCATTAGTGTTAATTATAGGGACGATATTCATTCTTAAAAGCTCATGCAATGTTCCATTTAAGTTCCGACGCTTCTGTTCATCATGGAAATCCAGGTTGGTGACTAAAATCTAAAAGAAGGAAAAAAATTAACATTACTTAGCCTACCACTTTCCCTGAGAACATCATAAATATATGTACTAACATGCCATAGCAGATCAGTCATGCCTTTCAGGTCACTAAAGAAACATAGGATAAAGAATACAATTAAGAAATATTCTTCCCACATTTTCAGGTTTATGTGCCTGAACTTCCACTGGAACCTACAATAGCCTTTCTTAGGCTGACAGATCACAGGCTCCAAGAATCAACTGGAAAAAAAAAAACCAACATAAGCAGAACACAGATGCTGATGATAATTACTACGACCCAAAACAATTCAATAGCTTACTTAAGATACTGCCTTTCCTGCTCTCCCTCACACTGTTTCTACTGTTACAAGCAGGAGGGATGCTTTATCTCAAGACTTTTTCTCAGCTCTAGAATTCACTTTTCTGAAAAAACCTTGATGTTAAAGCCTCCTGCATGCAGACTCCACCCCTTTCCTTTTAGTATTTTAAGGAAAAAACCCCTCAATGTCTGAAGAGACTTTTTTTTTTCCATTTTTATTCTGCCATTGGATATTTGAGAACTAAGCAAACACAACCACCACAAAAATGTTACAACAGCACTTGGAATCGAAGTGTACACTTACTTTTCAGGCATGGCCAATCAATTCTTTTAAATCAAAGGAATGATAGCTGTCTACAGACTTTAACAAGAGTAAAATCCAGTGAAACTTACAGAGATTGTTAGATATACTGTAAACATTTTAGTGATGTCAGCCAGTCTCCCAATAAGACTTCACACTTAAAGTACCTAAATTTATTAAAAGTGCTTAAATAAGGCCTTAAAGTTAATGCAATTCTGTATTCTCACAGTATTTAAGATAAACAAAGCTTGTTTATGAGTACTTCAATTAAATACAGTTGCAGCATTCAGTACTTCTAGAAGACCCAGGCGAGGAATATCATCACCCACAAGTTAGAAAGGATTGAGGAGAAGATAGACAGGAAGTACTGAAGTGTGGATATGCACTTCTTTCAGCATTACAGAATGCATGGCAGCAGTTGGGCCACTTGTGATTTTTAAGCACTCATTTTTGATCACCAGCTACAGCTTTTTTTACAAGATCTTAACAGGCACTCTCCCACCACACGTAAGTGCAAGACAGACATGAACACCAAAAAGCAAAAGCATATTTGCTTCACCTTGATGACAGCTAACTCCATTTCAGAAATACTTAGCAGCGCACTCCTCCATAAGCTACCATCTACACTACAATAAGCCCTTAAAGTAATAGAAATCATAGAATGGTTTGGGATGGAATGGACCTTAAGGTCATCTAGTTCCAACTCCTCTGCCATGGGCGGGGACGCCTCACGCTAGACCATGTTGCCCAAGGCTCTGTCCAGCCTGGCCTTGAACACTGCCAGGGATGGAACATTTACCACTTCTTTTGGCAACCTGTCCCAGGGCTTCACCACCCTCACAGTAAAGAACTTCCTTACATCTAACCTGAACTTCCCCTGTTTACATTTAATGAAGTCCTCTTCATTAGGAATTGTAGTGATAGGACAAGGGGTAAGAGGTTTAAACTAAACCAGGAGAAGTTTAGGTTATATATAGGGAAGAAGTTCTTTACTTTGAGGGTGGGGAGGCACTGGAACAGGTTGCCCAAGGAAGTTGTGAATGCTCCATCCCTGGCAGCGTTCAAGGCCAGGTTGGAGGGAGTCTTGGGTGACACAGTTCAGTGTGCGGTGCCCTTGCCCATGGCAAGGGGTTGGAACTAGATGACCTTAAGGTCCTTTCCAACCCTAACTACTCTATGATTCTAAGTAGAGCAGCATGTAAAACATGGAAAAAATGCAACAACAATTCCATCACTGACTGAAGTAGCAAGTCATTCTAGAAAAGCAGTAATCCCTTACCTGAGCTGCACAGATGCTGTACTGGGTAAACATGGCCTCATACAGAGCCATCAGTCCACTCTGGCCAGCTGCTGCACAGGCTCGGGCCTCCAAGACGGGAATAGCCTACAGAGACGAAGAAGAGCTGTCAGGCAGGGCCTTGAGAAGGTACTACACCCAGAATTCAAGGGAAAACAGGAATGCTGCTAGCCATTCACCATATCTTTCAGCTGACTCTGGCCAGAATGAAGCGCTTGCCTCACACTCTGAGAAAGCAAGATCTCATGACGCAACCGCTGCTTCCCAAAGGCTACAGCGCCACTGGTGACAATCATCATCTCCCGGCCCTGATTTTGCAGCACAGACACCTGTAAGCACAATACATAAGAAATAGGAGTATGATTACTGCTAGCATGACAGCTCTTGCTATTTATAGATAAACCTTAGGCTTACCAGTTCTTGCTAACGCAAGTGTTTCACTTTATCCATGCGCAAAGCAAGGCAACCACCCTCTAAGATACTCCTGCACACCTTCCCAATCCGTCGGGAGCTATGCAAAGGACTGCATGCAGTCTATAGCTTCTGCTAAACTCTCTTTTCACAATACCAGGTTTCATGTCAAAATTATGCTTAATTTCAGAATACCTATTACATGGTAAGAATCCCATGTCCCTCACCCTCATCTTCCATTGCTACCGATAAGGGATGATAAGATGAAAAAGATGTAAAGTAGAAGCTGTTCCTTCCATCAACCTTCTTATTCACAATCCATTCCCAAAGCTGCCATTAAACAGTAACTTTGAATGCTACAAGTGAAGAAGCTAACTCAGTACAGCTTTCAACTACTTCTTCCTCACATGCATCTCACCAGATTCCTTTCAAAGTTCTAAAGATAAATGTCTTACATTAAAGTATTATGTTAACTTTACTTCCCAGAGAAGACATGTTCAATCTCCCCACCCAGAGTCATAATTTCATTTTAGAGACTCAGTTCAGGAGTTGATCCCCAGTTTTTCTACAAGTAATAAGGTTTCAGGCTTTCTACTGGACAAAACCTGCAAATGCGCAGGTAATCAAGAAGGGTCTACTCTTTCTGCAGACATCACAAACTTCAGTGCAACTCTCCTACTAGATCCAACTAATGTCCCAGTCATGTCTTACCTACTGCATAAAAATCTCACTGCACAAATCTCTCCCTCTATACTGGGTCTGGTCAAGTCAGAGGTAACTTTCTTCAGAGGGGCCCATATTGCACTGTGTTTTGGATTTCAGGACTAAGACAGTGTTAATAACATTCCGATGTTTTGCCTGTTGCTAAGTAGTGCTTGCATAGCTTTAAAGACTTCTCTTTTCCCTTGCTAAGAAAACTTTCACAGCATCAAGGCTTTCTTTTTCCTACTATGCCTCATCACAGTAGGTAGGTTAGGGGCTGGGCAAGAAGTCTGGAGAGGACACATTATGGACAGCTGACATGAACTGGCCCAAGGGACATTCCATGGCATATAATGTCATGCTTGGTAAGGGAACCGGCACAGCAGAATAGGAAAGGGCAGTGGGCTGTCTTCCAAGGTGGCCATCACCTGGGGACTAGTTGAGCATATGTCTGCTTGAGAAAGCTAGTGAGTGATTGCCTTAGTATCCTTGTTTCTTTTCCCCTTTCCTTCACTTCTGGGGAGTGAATAAGGATCTGGGTGCTTAACAACTGGTCGGGGTCAACCCACCACACCTTCGAGCACTTCTTTACTGAGTTACATGGTTTATCTGCTACCACAGCACAAGGGATGAAGAAGCGAAAGGCCAACATATTGCTTTAGTGCGTCATCACTGTTTCAGGAGTTCTACCCTACAGTCTACTGTGTCATCCAACTATCAACAAATATCCGAAGTTAAAACAAACATTCCACTTCAGTCACAGAATTACCTGCTCTACAATAGATGCCAGCCTCCCAAGTGCCAAGCCACACTCATCTCCTCGAGTCACAACAGCACTACCCAGCTTCACTACAATCCGCTTTGCATGTTTCAGCTCACTACGGTGCGCAAACGATTTTCCATGTGCACGGCTGAGTGGCATAGTGATAAATGGGATGTTGCTCCAACAACGGATGGATTCATTCCTTAATCTTTGGTTATGGCAAGGGAGATCTGTGGTTAAAAAAAAGAAAGAAAAAAAAATTCAGTTTTGTTTCATTCAGACTTGAAGGCCTTGAAGTCATGTAACGTTTCCTCCCTTTCCAAGGCTACAACTCACGGTATACACTTCTCAGTGACTGGGAATGACTAACTTTCAAGTCAGAGAAATAAAGAATAATATCCAAGCAGCACTACCCATCCTTAAAGTATATAAGGCAATACCCCGTGTGTCACAGAACTTTGACTCTGCAAAACTAGAAGACCAAACTAAAGGATGCTGTAAAAGAGCCCATATAGTTCACATTGGAAGTAAAAGTACTTGTTTTAAAAACATTTTCCTTTCCTTTGTCTTATTAGATACAGCTAGAAAGCTTTCCCACCTACAGCACTGCAGAAAGCTAGACTGTAAGGAAAGAAAAGAAAGACAGCTTTTACAGCATCTCTAAGTCAGGTGCTTATGCATGTTGCTTAACTAGGGGCAGCAGCAGGAGGTTGATGAACATACGAACTGGAAGTCACCTTCACACAGGATAAATAAGCATTGGAGAGAGAAGAGTGAGTCAGTGTTACTCAGTTAAGATTCATAAGCCTGGCACTTCACTCAAGTCAATGGGCGAGGGAACATTTCTCCACAAATATCTTTGATTTCAAAATGCCTGCAAAGGGCAGCAAGACTACTATCAGTACAGCAGATTGAAGAGAATAGTGAATATTTGTCCTGGTTTCAGCTGGGATAGTTATCTTAGTAGCTGGTACAGTATGTTCTGAATTTAGTATGAGAATTACGTTGCTAACACACCAATGGTTTAGTTGTTGCTAAGGAGTGCTTACTCTAAATCAAGGACTTTTCAGTCTCTCAGTGCTCTGCCAATGAGGAGCTGCACAAGAAGCTAGGAGGGAACAGAGACTGGACACCTGACCCAAACTAGCCACAGGAATATTGCATACCATAGAACATCATGCTCAGTATATAAACCCAGGGGGTTAGCTGGAAGGGGATTATCACTGCTTGAGGATGGGCTGGGCATCAGTCAGTGGGTGGTGAGCAATTGTACTATGCATCACTAGTGTTCTTGAGTTTTACTGCTCTTTTTCTTTTTCCTATTATATTTTCATTTATTTTCATTACTAAACTGTTCTTATCTCAAACCATGAGTTTTAACTTTTTGCAACTCTCTTCCCCATCCCACTGGCTGTGTGGTACTTAGTTGCTGGCTGGGGTCAAACCACAATACTATTGAGGTACAATCACAGGGAACAGTCTGGATCCTTTCTAATTGACAAAGAGGTGGACCCAAACACATAGAGTCCCAAAGTTAAGCTGAAGGAATGAAGGCAGTTGGAAAGCACTTCCAACATACCTCATATGAAGCTCTGCAGAGCCACAGTGATTTGTGTGTGAAGGAGGAGTCACACACATAATATGTGAATAGCGTGAGGCGTCCCTGCCCATGACAAGGGGGTTGGAACTAGATGATCTTAAGGTCCTTTCCAACCCTTACTATTCTATAATTGTATACCTGCAGTCCAAACGTTTCAGCTGGATAATTAACATAATATGGATAAGCCATACTACTTGAAAAAAATTTAAACTACATTTCCTTATTCAGTATCTTCTTGTATTGCTATGCAGAAACTGCATTAAACCAGGTCAACTTTCTGACAGTCTCAAAAACACCAGGACAAAAAAAAAAAAATAATAAGAGAACACTTCTGACATAATTACAGGAAAAGAGGCTACTGACACCATGCTCTGGGACCAAAAGTGCAACGTAAATCAAAAACGTTGTCAGGCATGCATGAAAAAATTACAGAGATCATACTGAATACTACTGAAAGGCTTTTAAAGAACAATGCAACCATCAGGCACAGTCAACATGGTCAGGCAGTTGGACTAGATGATCATTGCAGGCCCCTTCTAACTGAATTGTTCTATCCTAATCAATTCTGAACAATATTTCATCTGAAGATGCAGAGGCTTCTTTACAAATCAATAAACATGGCCAGATTATGTGACTTTATTTAATCTGTTTAGTCACTCTTACTTAGATGCTCTATAATACAACTAGATTAATGTATAACTTAAAGTGACTATTTTCGGTGTTATTTCTGCTGGAGAAAAGACAAATGAACACAGTGCAATAGAAAAATCTGTAATTTAATAATGTTTTAAGTAAATATTTTGTTCAAAATGCAGAAGCAGCTTAAATGATTAACTGTAACTGACGGCTGCACTAACATGGCACACACATACAAGTAGAAAATGGAATCGTCTAGAGATGAGTTTCACTTACCCCTCATTTTCATGAGGGACTATTTGAGAACACAAATATGGCCTACAACACGTATGAAAGAATGGGTGAAGGAATCCAATTTAACTATTCTTTCCAGCATTATACATATAGTAGTTGCCTATCCTCACACAATATGACCAGAAAGCAGTACAAACAATTCATTTCCAATTCTCTTGCCTAGAGCTTTGGGGTTTAGAAAGCTGCTTTTGAGGGGTAATCACTGTCTGAAGAGAAACCAAGAAACTACTCTTTTCTTTTTCTTTTTTTTTTTTTTCTGAAAAATAAAACAGCTCTAGAACAAGCACAAAATTTCCTTCATCTCCACTAAAGTCCTAACTGCTAACCTTGCTCTATCCTGCATAAACCTATCCTTTGAATGATGTTAATGAGGTGATTTTCCTTAACGCAGGAAAGAGCACAGGCATGCCCAGACACATACTGACTGGCATTATTAGAAACATGTGCTTTCTCTCATACATACATAAACGTGAAATGGCTGCAATAGCATGTGGTGGTAACACAAAGCACCATCCAGGGGAGTGGACAAGAGGGCTCAGAGCGGCTCGACACAACATTTTGAGATGCCTTCTGCAAGCCAAGGATATCTGTAAGTTAAAGTAAGGGAGGAGGGGGGAAGAACTGGTTAAATATCAGTGACTTTCCATCTATATTTCTCTCCACACCCTCCCCCAACTCTTCTTTGTCCTCTACAGTCTTAATGCAATTTCCTTGCACAAGAGACAGATAGCCCACACTCTCCATTTTGCAGAATCCTCAGACCGTGACTTAGAAGAACCAAAGGCCCCTATTGCCTCCCTACCTGCTGCCAGAAGATCAGTATTAAAGACCAAGAACAAAACACGGCTCCATAAGAAGGGAAAAGACCATTAGTGAGCATACCTACAATGGAGAAAAGTGGTAACTTTGTCCACAGAGAAACCTGGAGGAAGAAAGAAAAAAAGAAAAAAATATTGAGAAGGTTGTAACAGCCAGACTTCTCTGTACACCTCACAACAGAGCATCCATTACACATCATATGAATCTCAGACCTACTCAATATAGAAGATAGGCTGATTGCTTTTACCTGAGCACTACCAAATGACAAGATGTTAACCATGATTACAAATAAGGACATAAATTTCCAAGGTATTTGGCATTAGTTTCCCTTGACTGAACTTGTAAACACTCAGAATTCTTGTAACAAAAAAGTCCACTAGAGCAAGGACCCAGCAAACAATGGATACACAATTAGCAATTTCCTGTGACAGGTCTAGTTGAAGTAATGCATCTAGTATCACGAAGGAAAGGAGATTAACAAGAACCCAGTTCTCCCTGACAGTGCTTAAGCCATGAAACCTCTCCTCTCTCTTTTACAAAATTTTGCTTCCTTTACTTGCTTCCCATCCCTCTGCACTATTGGAATAGAGCAATCAGCATTGCACAAGCTGTGGTAAGGAGAACGTATTGAAGAGAGGACAAGGAAAGCTCATAACTGCACTGGAAGACTGCTATTACAAATACCATGAAAATTACAGCATCTGGCAGTTCAGCATGTGTGTACATGAACACTTAAAGTTGATTCATTACCCTGCATCAGTGTATTGTTATTATACCTCACTATAATCCTTACCAAAATATACACCTCTACATAAGACAAGGCAGCTGTCAGCGGATAACGTTCTCCCGTTCTGTCTAGTAAAGATTAAATAGCATGGCATTTTAACAGTATTAATCTGCAATGTCCCTCCAGTTCTGTACTTCATCCGAAATGCAGTGTTGACCACTGCCAGGATGAGGCAGACAAAGGACTTGGAGCAGATGATACAACTGAGCAAGCAGTTCAAGTTCCCATTAACAGAGCAAGCTTAAAGGAGCTTCTTAACAGTTCCAACCAGACATGCTCTCCTTTAACCTTTCCCAGGCAGCCCATGCACCTGCCTCTGGGAGGCACAACAATTCCCACTGTTCATGTGTCTAGCTGTTTGACCCTTCCACCCTGAAGTTCACCCTCGCATCTACTGTCACCCATCATCTTTCCAGTAGGGTCTTAGCTGTGCCTCAGAGGGATACTTGGAGTCCAGCAGCTCCTGACTAACAGCAGGTACTTTATCCAGAACCCTTCAACCACAGTTATCCTGAGTAGAACTGCCTGTTCTTCTGGCTGCTCCTTTCACAGGCCATTTGCCTTAGGGAACAGAACCAGGCACTCTGCCTGAAGTTTCACCTCCAGTTCCTGTTACACCTTTCCTGACAGGCCTTTGACTCCCACTGCAGTAATAATCACCTAGTGTTGCAGGCAGTAAACCAGAGACCCATACTAGCTAGACCAAGCTGTGTTGTCTCCTTGGTTGCTTGTACTGATGTGCCAGAGGACCACTTCACATGCTCACTACTGGGCTGCTGGCAACTAAGAGCAACCTTGTCTTCTGGAAGACTGCCCCTCATTTCCCTTTACCAGAGACAACTTTGCTAATAAGCAGACAATGAGGAGTGAGAGAGAAGTGGTAGACAGTGCAGACCTTTTGAAGGAAGAACAATAGGAAGAAAAAAGAAATAGTACTTGCACATTTTTGAAACTAGCTTGTGAGAAAAAGCAAAAATACTAACTGAACAAGAAGACAAAACCAACAATTTTAAAGCAGCAGCAGACATCAAGAAAAGGAGATACATGAAATGGGAATGATGTTGCCAGAGAGCACAGATAGAGCACCAGGCACACTGTGAATTACAAACTGTTTTTCAGGCTAGTACAAGGCTGCAGAAGAAATCCCTTCTCTCCTCTCACTCAGTAAAGGATTTAAAGTTAATTTCAATCATAATTTTCCATTCTACTCCCATTTCCACAATTTCCATGCCTAGGATGGTTCTGGTCTACGGTAACAAACCAAATAATGGTACATAATTTAGGGGGAAAAAAAAAATTAAACTCTTCTGCCTTACTTGGAGGGCAGGGAGCAATAACATGAAACACAACATGTATTATTCAGGTATTTCTCCAAGACTAATATCAACTTAAAAATCTATTTCTTTCATTATCAGAGGAAAACCCACTCCCTTCAAACCAGTCTCCAAACCCGATTTTTAAAAATATAATTCTCCTATCATCTCTTTAATAAAAGTTATCCTTATATTATCACTTACAGAAGGCAATACTAGTGGCTAGTTTTCATTAATTTAGGATCTTCAGAACAGCTGTTAATGTAACACAGTAAACATAGATTCAGTTCAAAATCAGTGTTAAGTGACTCTGTCACCTTCCAAACCATCAGAGCAATAAACCCTAAAATTGATGCCTTTAACAACAACAATCTGTAACACTGATATTTCAGTCTGTTGGCTGAAGGCCCATGGGATGTTCAAACTATTTACAGTGAGTTAATAAAACTGAACATACTTCTTTTTAGTTTTATATATAAGGAAACCAAAATCCTACAGAAAGTTACATGGAGATAAACCGAAGTTTTGTCTGTCTGTTTGGGGTTTTTTATTTAAACAGCTATGTTACCAATTAAAACTTTTGCAGGAAAATTTAAATCTGCAGTTCTTGGTCCAAACTCAGAAACAAGAAACCTTCCCATTCAGAAGTCAGTTCAGGCAAACTTACTAAAATAAAGCTTCAAATAAATTGTCTTCTGAACAGTTTGAGTTCGCATATAGCTTTGCCCAAGTTCTGTAAAAGTTATACACACAGAGAACAGGGAATTCAAAGCAACATGCACCACACCATTTCCTTCTACCAAGAATAAGCAAGACAAAGTGGTCTGTGGCAGTCTGCAATTCTTGGCACTGCCTTGTGCAGCAGACTACAACCCTGTCACTGGCCTGTTAGAATGGTTCTAAGTATCACTTTCAATCTGGTATCTCAATAGAGAGCATCTGCAGAAGCTTGGTATCATTCCATCCTGTTAAACCTTGCATGTAAGCTAAGCAACACCAGCAGGTCGCACAGCAGCAGCACTAGAGACAGCACCAGGACCTCCTGCCCTGAAAAGGGTAAGCTGAGGAACGGCATGATTCACGCTAGGAGACAGCAGCACCCACTCAAGCACAGACAGGAAGTTCAGCTTAACGAAAAGCAACTGCAGACAAACTGCTTGGTGCACACGTATCAGTGACACCTGCAGGTGTCTCACGCCTTGGCTGAGCAAGCAGACCCAGCAGAATTCCCGTACCTGACCCCTCCTGCTGAAGCTGCAACACAGGTGTCCAGGTGAAGCAGCACCTGGAGGGAGCACGGGAAGCAGAGGCAGCCACGGCAGCTGCAGCCGACCCACCACCACCAGCCCCAGCCTCTCCCAGCAGATGCCACATCAGCACTGCAAGCGCAGCCTGAAAACCAGCCGCCAGATGACGTAACCCCAGTGCCTCCAGCCTCATTCCTCCCACCAGTACGCACACCTTCCTGCCTGCTGTCCCAGCAGATGATGTAATTCTACTCCACGTTGCAGCACAAAATCCAGAGCTTTACCAGTTACAGCATTAACAACTGTTTTCTGTCTAGTCCCAGACTAGTCCAGACAGCCCTTCCCACAGCTCAGGCTGCCTAGCCATCTCCCACATCCAGCTTCCCTTGACCTGGATTCTCCCTGTGCTGCAGACAGCAGACAAAAGCAATCTGCAGTGAAACTTTTAAGAGTGGCTTCGTTTCCTCAAACCCTTTATCTCCTTTGTTTTCTCTGCAGCCCAAAACCTTCCACAAGGGCCAAGAGTGCCGGCTTTGCTCTTCATATATCTCCCATATCTCATTTACATTAACTTTAAAGTTAAGAGAATAATTAAACATTTAGGTTGGAAAAATAACTTTAAGATCATTAAGTCCAACCATAAGTCTACCACTACCAATCAACCACTAAACTATGTCCCGAAGTGCCACACCTACATGTCTTTTAAACCCCTCCACCACTGTGGGTGGGGTGGGAGGGGTGACTCCTTCACTGTCCTGGACAGCCTGCTCCAATACCTTATCAGCCTTTCACTAAAGACAGTTTTCCTAATATCCAGTCTCAACCTTGTCAGCACAGCTTCAGGCTATTTCCTCTTGGCATATCACTTGTTACTTGGGAGAAGAGGGACCCTCACCTTGCTCCATCCTCCTGTCAGGTATAGCAGTAGAGAGCAATAAGGTGCCCCCTAAGCCTTCTCTTCTCCACACTAAACCCCCACAGGTCCCTCAGCCCTTTCTCATCACACTTGTGCTCCAGGCCCTGCAGCAGTTTGCTGTCCCTCCCTGAACCTGCTCCAGCACCTGAATGTCTCTCTTGTAGTGAGGGGCCAAGAACCGAACACAGGATTCAAGGTGCAGCCTCACCACTGCTCAGTACAGGGGGGTGATCACTGCAGTGGTCCTGATGGCCACACTGTTTCTTACCCAAGCCACAATGCCATTGGCCTTCTTGGCTACCTGGGAAAAAGCTGGCTCACACTCAGCTTCATCAATCCACATCCCCAGACCCTTTTCCATGAGCAATTCTCACAGCTATGGAAGCCTCAAGAAAAGTGAACAATATTCATACACGCGAGGTAGAGTTCAAGACACTTGCAAAAACCTTAAGAGTGTCAAGAATTAACAGAAGACCCAACCCACAATTATCACTATCTCCACACAACGGAAAACAAAACAACACCTATAGAACATCCACCCAAAATAAATATAAGGTCATCACTTTGTTAGGAGACTACCTAGAGATTTCCACTTGCTAGAAGTGGATTTTGTTTTCATTATCATAGTGCACATAAACCCTGCTCTCCCCTCCTCCCACTCCAATTATTAGCAAACACAAACCCGGTGTACATAATTGCAGAATAAAGACAACTCCAACACCAGAATGTTGGTCACTCACAAGAAAAGACGGAATGGTGATTAAAGATATATCACAGCAGCTGATTTTTTACATTAAGCCAAGCCTTCATTTTGTTTTGGGTTTTTTTTTTGCCACAGATAACAAGAAACAGTACTGCCCTCATTTTAGGCTCACCTGGCCAACTTTTAGCACACGCAACTTCTTTGAATGCACGTCCAAATAAAAAGCAACAGGTTCTCCTCTATCCCTGCAGATGCTGAAGAGCTGCTTTTCTTTTTTTCAGACACTGAAACAGAAGAATTGGTAAGAAAAAACAAACAAACTAAATTGGTACTTTCATTTGTCACATGACACTAGTAGTTTTATGGAAGGATGCTTGTTAGTGGTAAGGGATCCTAGAGTTCCTACCTGGTCATCAGTTATTTACTTCAGTGTACAGCAAGTATAGTAGGAAGTGAGCAATGGAAAACTATGGATTCAGATAGTTAACGGTAGTGAACACCTTGAGTAATCTTAAAGAGAGTTCCATCTTCAAGAAGAAGCATGGGACCATCCTGATGGCATTAACAGCTTGTGCAGGCAGACATGCTACAGCCCACCTTCAGTCCTAGACATAACTGCAACAAACACAAATTTATCTCTGTGCAAAGATTTCCCCATACACCAAATTAAAATAAATAAAAAAATAAAAAGCAGACAGAGTAGCGGCTTTAGTCAAGATTACTAAGTGAGGAACACAGGGACACAAATTCATTTAAACAAGCACTAGTCCTCACTAGGAAACCTCAAGATATGGTTACTTAGCATCTTTCAAGCATTTCCTTACTCCTAACATCATCTCTCTATTCTTGCTTCGATCAGACCTGCCTACTTAGGGGAGCTGGAACTAGATGATCTTAAGGTCCTTTCCAATCCTAAGCATTCTATGATTCTATAGTAATAGGTTTAAACTTAAACAGGGCAAGTTTAGATTGGATATGAGGAAGAAATTCTCTAATGTAAGCGTGGTTAGGCACTGGAATGGGTTGCCCAGGGAAGTTGTGAATGCTCCATCCCTGGTGGTGTTCAAGGCCAGGTTGGACATAGCCTTGGGTGATAGGGTTTAGTGGGAGGTGTCCCTGCCGATGGCAGGGGAGCCGGAACTAGATGATCTTAAGGTCCTTTCCAACCCTAACTATTCTATGGTTCTATACTTCCTTCTACCACCTGTTTTTAGCCATGAGCAGCAAAACATCCAGCTCCACCAGCTGTTAAGGATAAAGACCACAGAACTGGTATTCCAGTTCTGCTCCAGTTTTCCTACAGCCCCCAAATGAACACTGTACAAGTGCCTAAGATCATTCACGAAAAGCAGTCAAGACTGAATAATCATTTCTAATAGCTATGGTTAGTAGGGTGACAATAACGTCACTAAGCAACAAGATGCAAATCAGGTACCTGGACACATGTTCGTATCCAGGAGAAACTGTAGAAAGACAAGGACAGAATGAAAAGTCTGAAAAATGTAGCCTGAAGTCAGCACTCCTGTTTAATGTTTCAGGAGAAAGACCGACTACTACATTTAGTAGGCTGGCCTTTCTTCCAGAACCTCTTACAGAAATTTTAGTTACACTTTTTCAGCCTAATTTTCTTTCTATTCATACCCTCCACATCCAAATCCCCATTGTGGAACCTCTTCAACAACTGCCTTCTGGCAACAGTTAAGTCAGCCAGCCACAACTTCCCAAGGAAAACTAAAAAATACTCACCAACTCTAAGATTTATGTCTAAGCCTCTGCCCTATCATTTCTGCAAGAAGAGCACCACCCAAAGCAGTATTCATCAGCATCTCAACCTGATGGGAACCGTGCATGCTCAGCTCAACATTCCCTCCAGTTCCTTATTTTTAAGCCATTTGCCTTTGCCTACCTTTCCTTTTTTTTTGTTCTCTGACCTTGCAACGTGCTTCTTTTGGGATTGGAAAGAAACAAGATGGCATCTAGTTTCTATAAAGGCTAAGCTAACACTCAAATCCTAATGGGGAAAATTAAAATAAAACACAACAGTAGAAGTCTGTCACATGCCCAGATAAAGTACACATGCAGGACAAGAAAGCACTTAAAGCTACCTGAATACCCTCCTGGTCTCCAGCTTTGTGTAGCTCTGGGGCTATTCACCTTCTCCACACCAATCACAATTTTACAGACTTACAGCACACCCACCCTCTCATTCCTCCTTCTGCTGTTGTTGTCCTAGCACCAGAAGTGTGCCGGTTTTGACACCTCTCCTGCTCAAAGCTGCAGTTCTCACCCCCCTTCAAAAAACAGCTTTTTTCTAATATTGCCAGTAATCATAGTAATATTCTGGTCATAGACTAACTGACCCACATACCTGCAATCACATGAGTACTGCCACCAGCAAGAGAGAACCACAGCAACTCCTTAGTCTGCACTGCCATTACTAAATCAGTGTAGAATGCTCTTGCTGTTCTTGTATCAAGGCTATTTCATATGTACAATAATTTCCATTACTTTTCCTCCACCTCCCCAATTATCCTAAATAGACTCAAGGGAGAGTCCAGGACTGCACAGAATACTCAAGTCTGGACAAAGCAAGGGTTTATATAGTTACAGGATACTGTCTTTTAATCTGCACTTCATTCCTTACCTGATCATTTCTGCAATTCTATTTGCTTTTTGGCTTTCACTACACCCTGAACTGACTTTTCAGAGTATTATCCACAGGGACTCTCAGATGTTTTCTTCCATGGATGCTGCAGAAAATGTAAAAAAGCACTGCATTCATATTCTTATTAATACAACATACAACAAGAGCAGCTGAAAAACTGCTGAAGCTAAACTGAAAGGTGCTCACTCTGCCACTGAATACACTTCTTATAACAACTCTGTCAAAGAGCAGCTTAGAAGGGGAAGGTGGTAGAGCAAAGAAATAAATCAGTAAAGCACTTAACAAAAAATACACAAACACAGAAAAGGTAACACTTTCTAAAGTGGCTAAATATAAATATTTTAACACAGGGAAAAAAACCCATTACTTTTAACACTTAAGTTTTCTTTCAGCGTCATCAAGTTTGAGAAGGTAAACACTTCCAAGCATCCATCACTGTCAGCACAGCCATAAGCATTTATGTGAGTATTTTTGCTATCTTTCACTTAAGAAATTAAAACTGCTCTTGATTTCATAGTCCAGAGACACTTGCCAAAGGCTTTTGGAAAACCGTCTAAGCTGTTAAGTCTCTTTTATCTACAGTTTTATGACTTCTTTCAGAGAGCAATCAAGTTTCTCAAAAAACCCTCTTATCTGCTCATGTTACATTTCCAGTGAAGAAACAGCGAACACCACCGGCTTATCACCAAGTGTCAGGTCACAACCCAGGTAATCGCTTTTATGTGTCACGCCAGTGTCAGGAGGGTTTCGATATTTTCTTTGGATATGGAGAAATTCTGCGAGTAGACACACGAGATGATCAAGAAAAACGAAACCTCAAGTGGGGCAACACGAAGAATAATGAGGCCCACACAGCTCTTATCAATTAGTCTAGTGCTTGCTGGGGCCCAAAACGCAACTCCACTCCGCCAGTATCTCCACTCTGCAGCAAAGCTCTGCGGCCGCCAAGATCTGAACCAAAGCCTACGAGGCTCTAGGAAGCTGGCGAGGAACAGTTAGCGCAGGGAGCGTCCCGCAGCAGGCAGCGTTGCAGCGACTGCACATGGGGGTTACGGCGTAACTCACTTCCCCCACCCCAAGCCCTCATCCCTCTTCTGCAAGCAGTCCGGAGCCCGCTCCTGACCCTCCAGCAGCAGGCGGGGAACCGGCAGCGACTCACGGGCGAGCGCAGGCGCCGCAACAAGCTCCGCCGGCGGCAAGACCGGCCCTCACCATCCCCGCAGGAAGCAACCAGGCCCCACCTCTCACTGCTCGCGACCTCGGCCCAGCAGCGCGGCCACCTCAGCGCGGAAAGACGCGCGAGCGCTCGCACCCGGCACCGCCCACCCCCCGCCGCAACCGTTCCCACCGCTCCCACGGCCTCCCCGTGCGTCGCTTCCGGCCCCGCCCCCGGGACGCACGTGCGGCGGCGCCCGCGCTCCGCTGTAGAGGCCGTGCCTTTCCGGCTGGGAGGGGGTGCCCGGGCGACCGAGCGCCCTGTGGACCGGCCCGCGCAGTGGCGGCAGCAGGAGGCGTGCTAAGGCACCACAGGGCGACGTGGGGGCGCGGGGCGCCGGTTTCCCCGCTGCGGTGTTGGGCGGAGCCAGGAGATCATTTATCGCGTGGCCGAGCCGCTGCCGCGAGCTGTACACGGCGGGGGGAGCACGCTCCTCGTGTGCCCCGGGCGGCGGCGGCTCCTTGCCCGCTGAGGGCGCGTGAAGGGACGGTCGTGGCGCCCCGCCTGTGCCGTTTGTCGTGTTCGCTTTGCTGAGGCGAGGCTCGAGCGGTTCATTGAGTATTATCGGCGGCTTTTCCCCCGTTACAGGCGGTGCGTGCTCCTCGCGCCTCCCACAGCAGCCCGGGGCAGTGGGGAAGCCGAGGGTGAGGACGGGCAGCCCGATGCCGGGCGGAAGTAACGGCTCCTCGCCCCAGGACGGGTGTTGGTGGGACTCGGCCCTAGCCCCAGTGGGCCTAAAGCGGCGCTGGAGGGAAATACCGCTTTCTAGGACAGTGCTGAGGTGCCGCCGATGTGAGGCGGTGGTATGCTCCGTGCCCTGTCGGTTCATAGGTGATCTTGTGAGGAAGCAGGATCACGTTTATGTGTTCTGGTGGTAACTGTTTCTTAAGGCACACGGACATAGAGTAGCACACAGGGAAGACGTGGAAGGCAGGTGCTGGAAGCACGGTTCGTGAGGCACTTCTTTCCTGCAAACCCTATGGTGGTAAAACTGGCTATAACTTGGCAAATGTAACAGTGGATCGTGTACATAGCGCCTGAAGAAAATGGCAGCAGATTAAGGAGCTTATAGACATTTTGAAGATGCCTTCTTTAGCTTTTTCTTTGCATTTTATGTACATTTTACATTATAGAAGGGGAGAATGATTCAGAATATTTTGTTTCAGAAATTCATTCTCCCTATTTCTGTTTGCGGGGGGGAGGTGGGGGTTGTAATCTATGATGAAAGTAAGAAGTGGGACTCTGACAGACAGCAAGAATGGAAACACGCACTGCTGTTCATTTCCAGCATGACAACAATCTGACTACCCCATAGAGAGATACTTAGTGTAACACTACTGCTAATGTGAACACTGATTAAAACAAAAATTTCAGTTGAATATCTGTATTTGAAAAGGCAAAAAAGGTTGTCATGTAACAAAGAGAGGTAAAAAGTCACCAATAGACAGGTCTACCCATAAAATAATACTTCAGTCTGCTTGGGAGGAGTCCTGAATTACAAATGTTTGGTTAGTTCCGTGTAGAAGAATCACATGCTTCTCCAATAGGAGGATGAATGAATGCAGTGTCAAGATGCTTGCATTGAACTTCGCTCCTCTCTCCAGATTCCTCTTTTTACAAAGCACTCTTGTCTTCTGGAACATGAATTACTCATTTCAGCATCTTCCTCCTTGTTCCTCATTAATGCAACATCTCTTGATCCCTCCATCTCTCAAGTGTTTCACTGCAGTAAGGTTTGCAGATGGCGCATACAGAGAATAGGGGCGTGAGAGTACGCAAGGCAGAAACCAGTCACGTAGCTTAATCCCAGATCAGTAGACACATAGATGTCATAGGCACAATATAAGAATCTAAGGAGAAAAGTCTGATCTAGATCATATTCTGAATGTATAAATTCACTTGCCAAACATTAAGTATAGGACCCAGCTATTTGACTTTTCAAAAGCAGAGAATACTACAGATTATTAGAATCAAGAAAAAACAGCCAGCCAGATCATCTCTGTAACTTCTTTCCAAATTCACTGCCACCTTAAATGGGAAAAAGATGTCAAATGGGAGTTTCCAGTGTACTTGGGGCTGGCCTCTTGGAGGTTCTGGCCATTCTGTCATGTCAGTGAAGGTAACAATAGTTGTCAAAGGTACCGTGCTTGTGCTTAGGAACTGCAACAAGAAGGAAAGAAAGCACAGAGTTCAGCAAGCTAAATACAAAAGATACATCCCCCCTCAGTTTGCTACAGGGGAGACCCACTGTAAATTACTGGCAAGCAAAGTGTCTTTAGGATGGTAGAAGTGTTCCAGATAAAATTAGTGGAGTAACTGTTCCTTCCCAGGATTGATACTTGGCAGGTAAACTGAGGACACAGGTTTTGATGAAGGTCAGTAACTACTGCGCATCATGTTACAGAGCTCCAGAATGTAAGCAGTGACTCAGGCTCTACTAGAGTATACCTTCTGTTGAGAGAAAAGACGTACCAGGAAGCTGGTAATAAGAACAGAAGCAAAGCTTGCTTTATTTTTTATTAAATTGTATTTTTTCTGCAAGGTAAGATTACCTGGCCCTTTGCTGCCAGAAAACATGACTGCCAAAAGATTTGATCCTATCAATAAGATAAAGCAAGGACCCAATAAAACAATTTATTTCTTACATTTTAGGATATTGTTTCAGAAAGGAGACTGGTAAGTCAGTTGGTAAAAACAGAACAGAGGACCGAATGTCTAAGGCCTCAGTTCCTTTCTGTTTCAGCCAGATGCTGCAAGACAATCAATACACTAGCTTCTTGAGCCATCTGGAGTTTCATGGCTAGCTTGGGGGTCTGAAGACCATGCTGCCATCAAAAGCGCAATCTCACTCCCTGCCCCAGCTTCCCATTTTTGCTTGCCAATCTCTGGCAGCATACCTTCTGTGCTTGGACTGGTTTAAGCCAATGTCTGAAATCACCACCTCACTCACCTCCCTGGAAACAAGCAGGTCAGCATGGGGCACATCAGCCCAGCCCAGCTCTGCTGCCCAAAGGTGGTGCCTGAGTTTGGGACCCTGAGTGTTCCCATTTCAGGATGGCTACAAAACAAAGCTGAGGCTGTTCCAAATCACCTAGGGAAACCTCACTCCCCTGCAGGGAGTCAGTCTCTGGCATTCCTGCTTCCAGCCAGTTTAACCCTTTCTTGCAGTTCGGCGTTCTTGTGCTCAGTGCCAACTCATTCCTCAGTTACAAACTGCCCCTGCTTAGCTGTTACAGTAAGAATTACCCCTTCACTCCCAATGGATAGAAGTTCTCCTATCAATGAGCAAACACACAATAAGCAAGCGGCAATTTCAGATGATCAGCAGTCATCTGCAGAATCTTTGCTTCTTCCAGCTTGGCTGATCCCTCCTCAAAGGCACTAGCCTCCCTCAGCTTCGTCAACAAGCAGCCTAGGAATGATTCTGCCTTTGTGACTGGACCTTCAGAACATGCCTTAAGATCAGAGTAGTGCAGGAAAAACTCCATAAACAACCCCTCCTCAACTGCTGGGAGAAGGCAGCCAGAAGCAACTTTCAACATTTCCCTGAATAGCTCTACATCATTTAAGACCATCTTATATTTTCAGGAAGTCCAAATGCAACTGCAACCAGATATTGTGGATGGGTGTAGAAAATGGGATGTTTTTCTGGGTTCTGTGTTTTCTGGTCAGTCACTGAGGCAACTCTCCAGTGACAGAGTGTAGTCTAAAGGAAAAGATTTTCTCTAAAGAATGGATAGTTCTCAGATAGAGAATCTGTAGACTAAAACTGGGCAGTGACATAATTCAAAAGTAAAGCAATATACAGCACACATTGGTGATCTCACTGCTGTGCTTACAAATAGCTACAAATCTTAACTGTTGGGTATGGTACCAACCAGTACCTTTGCTAAAATGTCTTTAATAGCAGCTCTAATTTGTGGATTGCCACTGGTGAAGTGTTTTTTTCTTGCTGCCAGACTTGCTTTTTTATCATTTCCTTTGCAATACACCTTACAGCACTAAAGTAACTAGCATCAGTTGCTCAAGCAGATGAAATCTAAATCTCATAGTTCTTGATTGGCTAATCCTTACTGAGGCATATACACCCTGCATCTTCACTAGGAGTGCAAATCTTCCCCAGACAGAAGTTTTGTTAATGGAGCCAGGTAACAGCTCAGATTCAGGAAATAACTTTGTGGGGTGGAGGTGTCACTTTGCCTCAGGGCAACACGTGTTTTACAAGGTGAACATTTTCCTATTGTGCTCTTTTTACCTGTGTTGCAAGAAGGGAGGATGAAGAGGTACCAGGAGACAAATCCAAATAAGTGATGTAAAACCACATTTAGACAAGTCTGACATTCAAAGTGTGCTAGTAGATCACACAGGTACTTGCCATATCATACCCCACTGCCGTAAAAATGTCAGGGGCAGGTGTCAGCTGCTCCCCCTAAGGCCCTTGCAGAGGAGTATAAGCCTTGAAACACATGTGCTTCTCAAAAGACTGTAATGTCAGGGCCTGCACCAAAATTGGACCCACTGACACAGGCTTGAAAAAGGCTATTAATTGTCCTGTTAGCTCCACCTTCCTGCTGGCATCATAGAATCACAGAGTGGTTTGAGTTGGAAGGGACCTTGAAGCTCATTCAGTTCCAACCCCCCGCCATGGGCAGGGACACTTTCCACTAGGTTAGGTTGCTCAGAGTCCCATCCACTCTGACTTTCAGTGTGTTTAATTATCTAAGGTTCTCAACTCAGTGATATCAAGACCATTTGATTCCTTGCTTCATAAATAACCATACCTTCAGGGGGTGACACTGATAGAGGTACCGTGCACCCAGTATTTGAGCTTGTGGGTTGGAGAGGAGGCCTACTTTTGTCCACAGTATCTGTATCTCCAGGGTCAAAGGAACCATGCAACAGGAAGTGCAATTCACAGCCTGAAAATAAGACACCCAAACATCAGAATATTTTTAAGATTAAAAAGGACCACTGTGGTCAAAATCTAATATTTTGGATAGCATATGTTATAAAATCTTAATCAGTCACTTCAACACTAACCCTGTAACTTCTGGTCAGTTAACCACCCATTTTAGAGCTGTATCTATCTCAATGTCCTCTCATTTCCAAACAGAATTTGTCTCAGCACTACTACTTGGATTTTACATTCTATTAATCTACTTCCTGACAGATTTTTTAATTATTAAAATAGAATTTCTGTCCTCCATAAGTACTTGGATCGCAAACTTTTACCCTTATTATGTAACATTTAAATATCCCTAGAAACTGGAAAATCATTAAGAAAAATCATAAAACCATCAAATTAATAGGAAGCGACCAGGTAGTATTAATTCTAGAAGGCTATGAGAAAACAGATAATACAACACTGGATTCAGTCTGAAACTCTTTTTTCCCTTTTAAATAGCATTAAGAGAATTCAGGGTTGGGTTTGGGTTTGTTTGTTTGTTTTTGTTGTTGTTTAGCAAGTACAATAATATGAACTGTAATAAGAATCACTGCTTACAGGCACTGAGACCCCTGAGTCAATGGATCATCACACAAAGTAAGTAAACCTAGATGAACAAGCTAATTATTTTTTTCCCCCATGCCATTTCCCCAAGGCAAAGATAAGAAAGGAAAATATTCACAGCTGGTCTTTTTGCATTCTAATTACCTGCACACCGCAGTTCTGAATCAGAATGGTGATCCACTGTTCTGCCTGGGCTGAATGAGCATTGCCAGTTATAGCAAGGTTCTCTGCTCTCTTGATCCCCTGAAAAGCCTCATACAACTTCTGCTGGGTGTAACTACAGTTACTTTCTTCCAGTACTGGGGATAGGCTGGAAATGAGAAAATAACAGCTCTGACAAAGTTAGAAGGATAGGAAGAAAAAAAAAAAATGCTATAAAGATCCTTCCTTCATAATGAGCATTTCTTCTGCCCTTATAACAAGTCAAAAGAATCATTACGGGAAGAATTAGCATTAAATGGATGCAGTTTCGATCCTTTCTGTGATGATGTCCTGGTTTAGGCCGTAAATCAGCCATGCAGTTTGCTACATGGAGAATCGAAAGAATGCAACTCCCACAGGTTGAGATAA